>DXKC01007814.1:0-19773 GCA_031170775.1 Cymbopogon citratus
CAGCGGTACAGTCAAAACTTATGGTATGTATTTCACTCCTCGAACTAGTTGTTTTCACATCTGTTGTCCAGCAGTCCTTTCAGAAATCGTATTACACGGCTGGAAGTAGTTGTGTTCACTCCATGATGCTTTTAATATTGTCACATTCCCAAACAGAACGACTGGAAAACTAATTCTATCTTGTGAGTAAAGTTGCGATCCTTTTACTAATTCTGATTCTGCTCACCTTCTGTGGGTAACATTTGTATTCCAAATGACATGGTGCTTAACCAGTCCTTTACAGAAGTTTTTGAGCATACAGGAGGGGCTTGCCCAAACTGGATATATACAAATAGACAAGGGAAAACAATGACCAAAAACAGCCAGTCCAAAAGAAAATAGCAGAGAAAAAAAAAAGAAAGAAGGTATCTAGAAAGTAACTCTTCATCGCACTATGCAAAAGCATAGCGAACTCATGTTTGAACTTAGCTTTACAAGCTTCCACAGAGTGCGGGACTTGCTTAAGTTTCCAATCATTTGTCAACAACCAGATGCTCTAGGCTAGGAAGATAATTATTTCCATAAAGTAAGGGATCTCTGAACAGCCAGCTTCTTCATATAAGTTAGTGAATTTCCTCTCCTTTGATCCTTTCCGTTGCTCACTCATTGATTGTTGGGCTGGAAGTTTCTCTGTATATAGGGACGTTAATGTGAAAAATATCTCCACTGGAATGTGTTTTCTCGGTCATCATGAACTTGACAGTTCAAGTCACTTATATTACACAGTTGCCATCAGTACGTCTGAACATCTGGACGCTTCACGTTCTTGACCTGCCAAGAGTATTGATAGATTGATAGATTGCCTCAAGCTTCACTCGGCTTCTTTGACTTTTTCAGAACACCGAACCAGGCAAAGTCGGGCCTCTTTGTCGTTTGCCAAATATCCACTGAACAAAGTGACTGACATCATAACAATATGGTCCACCAAAATTAGTCAACAACCTGTATCCCTCTTGAATTGATTTATTTGGAAAAGGGATCGTTTGAGGCCTTTCAATATGCATGTATATGGCCTACTTTTTAATGTTATCTTAGTACTCGCTAGAGGCCTCAACAAAATCTCCATATTAATTAATCGTCACAAGACACCTAATGAAAAAAACAAAAAATTATAGAAATCTAACAAAAATTTAGAAACATCTTGTCTATTGTTTGGTAAAAAAATAAAATAATAATAATCATTAGATATATTCTAGTTTCTAAAACTTTAACCTCATTTGATGTATTATAAAAATATATAAAATAATCCTTAAATTTGCATCTAAATTATCCACTTCTCAATTATGAAGAACAATTTAAGTAACTAAGTTTCCGTCTATGTTTTCCATCTTCACAAATGTGATATTTTTTTAGTTAGGCTATCTACATTTGCCATCATAAAACATAATATAAACTATACGTTTAATTTCTATCTAAATTACCAAGCTTTGTCATTATAAGAAGTAAGCTAAAATATATATTCCGCATACCTATGTCCTAATACCAGTATAGGATATACCAAAGTTAAATCCCACACCATACTTAAATTCCACCTTTAGGGAGAAAATATTATTTAGTATCTTATCAATCATTAAATAAAATCTTTGTGGTTTGTAAAATTCAAAATATTACTTTTAGTAGGTTTATTTTGACGCAAACTATTTTCTCCAAAAAGCACTACTAGAGAAGCGTCATCACCAATTTGGACCTCCCCGTCCCCCCTCCCCACCCCCTCACCCCACTAGTTTGGACCTCGGCAGTGAAAGGTTCGTGTGGTAATGATACGGTCATCACTGCCCATTGGAATCAAGCGCTTATCACTGCCATCTAGTAACACGAACTTATGGTGATGATGGTTTTGTGTAATGGAAAAATAGGAAAAAAAAAACGCAAAAAAAAAAATCCTGGGAATCACAAATGATTTTGAATGAAAAGTTGTCAACTATAAATACAATGCCTATGGTCGTTTTTCCATCTAAGGGTCATTTGTATAATTAAAAAATTGAATTTTCAAAATACGTGAATCCAAACAAAATTCTGTTATCAAAAATAATTTTAAATAAGAAAAATCGTGAGCTATAAAGTTGTAGATATAATCGAGATCTACATCTTCAATATAATGCTTGTTTTCTCATAGGCTTCATTTGAAAAAAGGTATAAATTTTATTATACTTGAACATGGTTATCACCGCCGGATCATAGTGAAAACCGTCATACGGCAAATCGACAGTGATGAAGAGCCCATCATATTATTTAGTGCCTTTTATTATAATACTCATTGCCATTAAGCTGATATCCCATAAAAACATTTTACCCATAAAAGTATTTTACAAGCATGAATATATATAGTAGTACTAACTTTTTGTGGAAAATCTATATACCCTTGGGATAATATTTCTTGATAAAGAGAGTAAGAAGCTTGAATCTTTAAATGTGGCCAGGAACAATTTAAAATAAAAATAGGGTACAAACTGATGTTTGGCTGAATCACCTAAAGGTTCAAGCAAGAGAAAAAGAATCACCTAGATTTTTAGTTGTATATATTTGCATTTTCTTAGCATGGAGCCGCACTCTACAACAAGCACAGCTGAGCGATCCTCTCATTTTTTTATGGAAAGCGAATTCTCTCATTTGGAGATCCATTTCACAAAAAGGAAACATATTCACATGGCAGTATGGCAAAACATCCTTTTCATTATCACATGAACTGTTCAAAGCTTATCACTTGAACGTGTTCAAAGCTGGATGATCAACCTATGCCGGATTCGCTCCTGCCCAGAAAGATACCATCGAATGGGTGTCCTCTCGTCTATGTCAACAAAGGGGGCATCCATCGCTTCTTCCAACTTGACTTGTAGGAGGCAGTGACGTAGCAATCGGTTTTCATCAATTCCAGTGGCTGAGGTAATTAATGACGTAGAAATCGGCTTTCATCAATTCCAGTGCCTGAGCTAGTAGGATTCTGAGAGCAGCAAATATATTACTTAATCTACAGGTTTGGAAGACACCGAACTAATGACGGTGTCGCATGAATGAAGATGAATCCATGACAGAGTCCAACAGAGTGCAGAGGAGCCAAGCCATGAAATCTTGAAATTTAAGAATCAATTTTTTTCTTTGTTTCTTTGGTGGTATGACTAGCATGACAATAGGCTGGGGGCAGGAAAGTCAAGCCTGGCCGTCCCCTCAGGTTGATCTGAATGATATGGATGGTTTGGTGACATGATTTTGTTATTTGACAGCAGGGTTGGACCTGCTAATGAGCCTCAATTTGCTGCGGTAGGTTGATTTTCTATTTCCATTCGGTGCAGTCAAAAGCTATGCTATGCATTTTGAATGGAATTCTTCAGCAGTCCTTCCTGAAACCGTATTATATTTCTGGATGGAATCGATGATGCCTTAGTATTGTGACATACACATGCTCAAGTACTCACAACTGAAACAACAAGTTCTCAATCGTGCGTAAAAGGTTTGTGTAATCCTTTGCTTACTAATTCTGCCTCTACTTCTTCTCCGTACGAATGCCTTTTATATATAAAGAAGTACGAATGCCTTTTAGTGCAAAGTTTACATAGTGACCATGACAACCTTTTAGGACCAAATGTCAATTAAGTCGTATGCGCTTCGCCAGGTTGAATTTTCGCACATACACAGCCGCCGTTACATGACCATCTACATCTTTGTACAGTGATTGACGCCGTTTGATTAATCCGGTGGCCCAACAGTCAGTGGGAGTGAGGACGTTTGGTGTCAGGCCGCATTCTCCGGTACGTGCCACCCCCTCAGGGGCGCCACATAATTTCAGTGGGTGCAGAAAAACAGCACCAGGTCCCTCTCAAGAGCTTTTGAAATTTGCCAACTCCAACATTGAAAACAACTTCTTTAGACACTGAGTTAGCTTTTCAAAAAAAAAAAAATCAAAAGCATTCTCACTTGCTGCCTCACTACGTCACTAGGTCCATTACACATGCAAAGTTGGACATGACCTGGTGGCATTAACGTTCCATTCTTATATATCTATTCTATTTAAACCTGATTGTGCACTCTATTACACATTGACCGGCAAAATTGAAACTCCTACCTCTCCCAATCCTCAATCTCCTCTGAATATGTGCCCTCTGAATATCTCTGTCTCAAATTTGTGGCCCACACTAGTGGGCATCCATGAAGCAACAACAAGAGGCAGGGACGCTGTGGCCAACATGGATTCAATAGTCGTCCTCATGGGTTTGGAGGCACGGCTTGGTTGGCATGTGGCTGATTTTTTTGTAGAAGCTGGGGTTGTTCCCACCCATCTTTGTTGTTCTTGACTAACAGAGATCTAGACAGAGACTGGCAGGCATCCACTGTTGGATGTTTTTGTATTGCAGTATGCAGTAGTACTGTGCTGCCTTTTTCTAATTAATATGGTGGAAAATCCTCAACTCCCAGTTAAGAGAATCTTAAATGTAATTTATTTGGGACTAAAAATAACCGTAACAAAAAATATTGAGAGAATCCAATCATTTTTTTATGAACATGTGTGTATTCTTCTTCGCCTTGAACTTGTTTGGCCTTTCATACACATATTTTCCTAATTAGAGATTGAGGTGCAGATGCTAATTTCTTGTAATTCCAAATGTAAAGAAGGTACTGGTCTTTAAAAATATTACATTGAAAAACTTGGTCTATATAGAACATTGAAATTTTCATTACAATTATCATAACCAGTACAAGGAGTATTTGTGAAATGTAAACTTTACAAAAGTACATCTATTATATCTATTTATCCGAGATCTTATTGTTAACCAAATAAACAGGCAGTGATGGCAGCAAAGCCACTTTTGTTAACTATCTTCCATCTAGTGAAAAAGAAACTGAACCAAAGTCCATCATCATTATTGGCGATGGATACAATGACACTGTGGATGTGTTAAGCCATGTTTCATTCTGCAGTGAGGCCAACATATGAAAACTGAAGTGTGCTGGTAGTAGCTCTGGTAGTGTCATCTCACCATCCAGATACTGTAAAACTTGCCTCATGCTTGGCCTTACATCTGGAGATGGGTGTGAACACAGCAATCCTAACTTTAATACGAGGCATGCCTCGTCAATATCATATTTACCTTGCAGTTTGATATCTATTGTATCAAGGAGTGACTCTTTATGCCAACTCTGAATAACCCAATCGACCAACATGAACTGGTTGCCTCGGGTGTCTTCATTCATAGGCTTTCTTCCACATGCAACCTCAAGAATGAAAACACCAAAAGCAAATACATCGGTGAGAGTGGTTGCCTTGCCTTTGTGTACAAGCTCTGGAGCTAGGTATCCTATTGTGCCAACAACATGCGTGGTATGTGGGTCAGTGCCATGATCATACAATCTGGCAAGACCAAAATCTCCCAGTCGTCCATTCATGTTTCTGTCAAGAAGAACATTGTTTGGCTTGACATCCCGATGGATGACAACTTTGTCCCATTCCTCGTGGAGGTAGAGCAAACCTGATGCAATGTCTTTGATAATCTTAAACCTTTGCCCCCAGTCTAAAGTGGTCCTGCACTCTTCATCGTACAGGTACTTGTCGAGGCTTCCATTTACCATATAGTCATACACTAGAAAGAACTCACCCTTTCTCCTACAGTATCCATGCAATTGCACAATATTGTTATGTTGAAGATGCCCCATGCTTACAACTTCAGCAGTAAACTGTTTTATGCCTTGCTTCGAGTTATATGGCACCATCTTTACAGCTACTTCTGATTTTGACTTTGGAAGCACTCCCTTGTACACCCTTCCAAAACCACCTACACCTATCAAGTGCTTGGAATTAAAGCCTTTGGTAGCATGAAATAAATCTTTGTATGTAAATCTCTGTGGGCCATACTCGACCTCCCAATCTTCGCGTACCTCCTTATACCTAAAATGTCTCCTGATGAGAATCACAACTATAGTGCCAATAACTAATACCAAGAGGGAAGATGCAATTGGAAGGATGATCTCTAGAAGTTTGGAGGGAGGTCTTGGACCAAGGTAAGGTAGTTTGGGTAGTTTGGTCGAGTCAATTGTTGGAGCAGGGCTATTCATACCAAAACTCCAGCCAAGAATAATATGATGACCTGTGCTTAAGCCTGTTGAAGATGAGAAGCCGATGTATGCTTCCTCCGTGAGTATTGTGGAAAGGTTGAAGGCTAAAGATAGTAATGGCGTGACAGGTTTTGCTAGGCCTAGAGGCGCTATAGTCACATCGATCTGTGTCTTCTTGGCATCATACTCCACCCAGGTTTGGATTGGCCCACTTCCAATTAGGGATAGGTTTGTGAACGTGCTATTATTATCATTGTAGAAGCCTGCTGTGTAGGATTTCAAAGAGTTGAGGCTGTTGATGTCTATGCCGACATGGTTGTTGTCAATGTCCCCAAACTCAGTATTTTGGATGGTATCAAGCTCAACGGCAAAGATGTGATTGCTCATACTACCATTGTTTGTGGAGTTGAAAAGGCCTAAAAACTGTATTGAGTAAGCGTCGGTCAAGTCTTTACTTGGGCTAATGAAGAAGGCAAGGCCATGGCCCCTGATGTCTCCAAATGAAGAGAGGATACCAAACACAAAGGAAAGGGAAAAGGATTGAACCGTGCCATCGGAGGACTGGCGGAAGCGCAGCGGAGATGGGTAGAATGCATGACCCTTGATCCGAGCCGTATCGTTAGTCAGCTCGATGAGGCCAGTCGATGTGATTCTGGCTGCGCCATCTAAGGTGAGGTTGCTGCCGCTGAAGCCGGTGAAGACGAATTGTTCATGGTCACTAGCGGCGATACTGAATTCTGGTATAAACCCTACAATTTGGAAGAGGAGGATAGTCATAATAGTGAGCTTCATGCTGGTAGTGGTCATGGCTAGCCAATTAAGTCGATTTGTATTCCTGGTATGTAAATTTATAGCCTGGTACGAGTACGACACCCACTTCCTGCAAGAGGTACGACTTAGTCTAGACCACCCAATTGGCACGGCGTGGAAACAGCTGTTGCCGGTCCTCATGGGTTAGCACAACGTGGAAACAGCAGTTGCCGGTCCTCATGGGTTGGCATACCTGGCATCAAATGACATCAGCTTGCAATAGATTCAACAAAGTCGGCATCATTTGTCTCCACGACATTGATTACTTACTGAGCTTAGTCTTGCTGACGTTCAAACGAGCATGATTGCAATTGCATTAGAAATTTAAATACGCTACAGATCTTAAAAGTCTCGTGGTGGGTATGTTTAAATAAATCTGAGTATAAACATGCAATATTTCATATAAAAGAATGTTAATATATATACTTACTGTTAAAAGAACAAGTTTATATATTTATGTCATTCAGTATATAGTGGATAGTGGTTCTACTCGTCTTGTCATGACAATAGATTAGCGAACATATTTTCTAAGCTCCAAGGGTTTCTAATTTTTTTTTTTGCTGAAACCATGGTATTTAGCAACTCCTAAAAGAAATTTAGGAGAAATAAATAAGGTCATCTCCAATAGTTCCTAAAAAATAACTCCTAAAATATTATCCAGTGGCATTTCTTTATTATCATCATCTTCTTCATGCTAAGAACCACGTTCACAGAAGCAGGGCCGACAGGGTCACGACTCACGCGGACGGGGGGCTGCCGGGCGGAGCAGGGCCGGAGCACCGCACGGCGGACAGCCGGTCTCGGCTGCCAGGGGCAGCAGGGTGCCGGCGGCCTGCTGCTGCGTGTCTCCGCCGACCTGCATCGCCTTGTCTCCGGACATGTAGAAGCAGCTGACGAATTGATTGATCAATCAGAGCGTTTGATCTTGTTGCGGGATTGGATTGCGTCGGTGGGCAGCAGAGTGCGAGTGCCGGTGGGCGCTGGCGTAGCCCACAACGTCGCGGGAAGAAGAATATATGCTACGCGCTCGGAGCTGACTTTCCCCAACACCTAAAAGATTAGGAGGTGATATTAGGAATTGTTGGAGAAGGGTTTTCTCTAATTTTTCTAAAAATCTTACATTAGGGAGACTTTTTTAGGCAGTGATAGACCTAGGAATTTTGCATAGGATATGGGTACATATGCCACATAAAAAAATTTGATATGGGTAAAACCATCTACGAACGCAGTAAATAGTCGTAAAATTCACAGCACAATTTGATATGCAGACACTTACTAACATAATAAGTCTTAAATTTACCAAATTACAATATAAATAGTTCAAATGCAACATTGACAATTTGAAATATAGACATAAGAGTCTTAATCATCCAAGTTTTTAGGTGCTGATCTTCGTCCACCTCTAAGAGCATGAACAATTCCATTGAAATATTATTATTGTTGGGCAAACTAGGAACCAATCTCTAGTATATTAATCTTGGGCAGAGATTGGTAAATTGCCTTACTCAGAGTGCATGCAGCCATACGGGCTGTTCTAAAGCAAAGAAGTGTCAGCCAATAGTTTTCAATTCTTCATATTTTTTTTCTTACATAGTGAGCCTAGGGTATGCAGTTGACCACCCTGCATACCCCCTAGGTCCGTCCCTAGGCACTTATATTTTTTAATTACACAGACGCCCAATATACACTTACACTCACCTCTACCACAATCTATATCTATATCTCTTATATAAAGATAATGCCCACTAGTATTAAAAAAAAAGATAATGCACACTAGAAGTTCTATCGCAACATACAAGCTATCTACAATCCGTATTGTATCCCACTAATAGCCATGTTATCCCACTAACATTCAACGTCTTAATGCAAGATGTCCACATCAACTAAGACTAATTACTATTTTAGTATGTAAGAAATATTAAAAAAAACATCCATATATGCTATTTGTTTTGATGTTCCATTATCTTATAATGTGATCAATTATGTTAGATTTTATTGGATTTTTTTCATTGTCTTGGCCAATTTCATATCCCTTATAAAGCTAATGCCTACTACAAGTTCTATCTCAATATGCAAGACATCCACTGTGTATACCCTCACGGCTATCTTTGGCCCACACTTCCTGGTGGCCCGGATGACAAGTTCAAGCCCGAGGAGACGTCACCAAACGTGGTCGGCGGACTACTCGGCAGCTCCGAGGCGTCTTGACGTGCAAGGCACTCTAGATAATAGGAATCTCATGTATCTTTTCAGGATACGTATGATTGTAATTATCCCGTACCATGATCTCAGGATCTGTAACCCTGTCCCCGGCTATATAAGGCGGGCAGGGACCCCCTACAACTGAACTTTTTACAAGGCAATACAATCCACAGAGACGCAGGACGTAGGGTATTACGCATCTTGCGGCCTGAACCTAGACAAACCCTGGTGTTCATCTTGCGTCACGCTCGATCGCTAGTTCTGTTAGCTCGCCTCCTCCGAAATAACCACCAAGGGCACCCCCATGGTGGACTGTCTTCCAGATTTCGTCGACATCCACATTCGGTAACAACTGTGTAATTGAACTAACCTCCAGCCTCTTAGTGCAAGCTATCTACGTCGTCTATACTAATCTTAATTACTACTTTGAATATGTAAGAAATGTAAAAAGCAATCATGTATTGCTATTTGTTTCGATGTCTATTATCTTGTAATTTAATCTAATTATGTTAGTGTTTATTCGATTTTTTTTACTGCCTTGGCCAATTTAAACTAAAATAGTAATTTAATATAAAAGATTAGCAGGCTACCAAATTTATGTATTGGAAGAGCAAGCCTCCAGATTCATATCCGTGTTGTGGCTTTCACACCTGCTCGGTTGTACCTCGAAATAACATTTTTTTAGGGAGCATATAAAGCGACTGCGCTCTCACTACCAATCTACTCTGTATATCGTCTTCGTCTCAGTGACATCTCCACTTCCTCCTTAACCGCGCAAAGTGACTCTCCACTAGGCCTATTCTAGACCACATCCCGCCGTCTTTGCTATCATATTTCCTGCCAAAACATGAAAACACTATGGGTCACACGTTTGCTCCACACATCAGAGGCTCTTGAAAGACTACAAGCTGTGTGCAAGCTCTGAGTGGTTTAGAGGTGTACAAATATCACTAACACCCGGCCTAAACCTAGAGGAAACCACTAATAAATAAATTGTAGCCTAAGCACTGCGCATGGGTATGTGGTCCAACGGTAGGACTGTCCAGTGGGACGCTACCTACCAGAGTTCAAATCCTAGTGCTCACACCTTTTTCTGGGATTTTTTAAAATTTATCGGTGCTTCGCATTAAGTGGTAAGCAATGTCCCCTTGACAGTGAGACGGCTATGATAACTTCACATTAAGTGATAAGCATAGTTCCCCTCGATAGTGAGACGGCTGTGGTAACTTCAGTTCTTTAGAGATGCTCATTGGGTAGGGTTCAGAGGTTCTTCACAAGTTTTTAGTTGACTTCTACTAATATTTGTATATCAAAATGTTTCCTATAATTAGTACCATGGGAGTTCTTTAGAAATGCTGATTGGGTAGGGTTTAGAGGTTCTTCACAAGTTTTTAGTTGACTTCTACTAATATTTTTATATCAAAATGTTTCCTATAATTAGTACCATGGGATCAGCACTTAATGTACAAGGTTGAGCTATGGGATCATACATTAGTTATCTAAAAAATGAATTTGGGTACAAGTGATGATTCGATGCACATAATGTGAGGTCTGAGTACAGCACAACTAATTGACAGATTTGAATATGGCACTAAAGTTATTGAAATGAGGCATAAATTAATTAAACAGTTGATGTGAGATAGAAGATTAAATATAGAAATAAGGTATGTTTGAAAGATTTAGGGTGTGTCAAATCAATATTTTTTTCGCAGAACAAACAGTTAAAAAAGCAATGCAACAGTACAGTTTCCTGTAATATATTCCTGTGACACAGATAATACAAAGCTTTGGTTCAGAATTAACCTACTTCACTTAAGATGAAGGAACAGATTTCTCAAAGCAATTCCATGTTTTGTAGGGAATTGTTTCATCGGAATGAGGAAGCAATAAGAAGCGCACATCCCAAAAAATAACAAACCTTACACATTCGTGGAATTGCCATATTAATGCTCTTTTTTTCAATAATCTACAAAATGCTGAGATAGCTAGCAATTGAATGATAGCTGAAGGTAATAGTAAAAGAAAGGAATGTGTATGAATTACCTAAAGGTACTATATAAAGTTTGCAATTTGCAGTTTGCAGTACAATGAGCAGGTATAATCAGTATAAACTATGGCTAGGCCAGTAGTCCATCCGATTAAAAATTAGAAATCTGAGTGAGAAATTAGAAACATAGAAAAAAGAAGATTCTAGAATCCTAGTGTCTTTAGTACCTTCATAGATTAGGGAGCCACCTACAAGTTCTGTTATTACATAAAAAATATATGTAAAAGTAAATAAATGGTAAATTTGGATACAATCAATGGAGTACAATTGTTTCGAACTTTTTTTTATTGAATCTGGAGGGGTTTGCACCCCTACAGAGCATTTATTAAGGAAAAAAGCAGTAAAGGTTCAAGTACAAAGTAAAAAAGAAAAGAAAAGTTACAAGAAATGGAAAAGCCTAAGAGAGAGAGAGAGAGAGAGAGAGAGAGAGAGAGAGCAAAAACTAGTCTAGGATACAAAAAAGGAGACCAGAAACAATAGTGAGAGCACAGCTCTAGATCGGGCTAGGGAAGATTTGCAATCCATGATTCAATGGCCGGGAAATAGCTCCTTTTTGCCCTTAGCAGCAATAGTTTGAAATCTTCCTTGAAGCTAATAAAGGCTTGATGAGTCGAGGGGTTAACTTGGTTGAAGATATAATCATTTCTTGACTTCCAAATTGCCCAGGACATCAGAATGACCACCTCCATGAAGAAAGGGACTCCAAGTTGAATCTTGAAACTTTGTAACACTTGGAAAGGATCAGCTTGTAAATCCACATGAATGTTCACTCTGGCCCAACATTGCTGAGCAAAGGGGCATTCCAAAAGCAGGTGTGCAAGAGATTCTTCAGTGTCATCAAGACAAAGAACACAGCTGTAGCTAGGCAGGTGCATCCTTTTCCTTCTTAGCAGCTCTCTTGTGCTAATCCTGTCTCTGAGCACAAGCCAAAAATACTCTATGTTTACTCTGGCAAGATGAATTCTAGGTCCAGTCAAATGCTGGGTGAACAGATTGTTGCCCCTTCAGTTGCTTGTAAGCTCTCTTTGCTGAGAAAATCGATGAATTCCAGATATAGTACCATTTATCCACACCTTCTCTCAGGTTAAGTTGCTGTAGTTGATCCGACTATAGCAATAGCTGTGCATATGCTTGCTGAGAAAGTGGCAGTGAGAACAAGTCAGCCAGGTTTGAGTGAATCATCCCAGAGCTAAGCGTGATGTTTTTCTTTTTAGCAAATGAAAACAGCTCAGGAAATTTGGTAGCCATAATCTCTTCACTCCAGAAGTCTTCCCACAACAAACAAGATTTGCCATCTCTAGGCTGGACTCTTGCCATGCCCTTGAATTTTGGCAGTAGATTCAGCACCCCTTTCCACCAAAAGGACCCCTTTTTTTGGGAGCAAGGTAGGGTGCCATTACTGTAGTATTTCTCCCAGACCAATGACACCCATGGAATGTTTTCTTTGTTAAAAAATTTGTGTAAGAACTTCATTAGTAAAGCCTCATTCTGAGCTTTAAGGTCTAATACCCCAAGACCTCCTTGCTTTTTATCTGAACATACCACCTCCCATGCCACTTTTGGCCTTTGTCTGGCATTTACCTCAGATCATCTCCAAAGGCAATGTTTCGTGAGTTTGTCAATTTGTTTAACAACTTCTTTCTGAATGATGAAGGTGCTCAAGGTAAAAAGAGGCATTCCAGTAATGATTGAGTTGGTGACTTCTAATCTGCCTGCTTGATTTAGGAGTGCTGAGGTTGCAGCTAGTCTTCTTTCACACTTTGTTTCAAACTTTAAACGTCATAGCATTTTACATATGCATATGGTTTGTTTAGCTCTGCATAATACATGTGACACATTCTTGGAGCTAATCTCTCATGTATGCAATGGCATTTGCAGGTTTCGGGAACCTGTATGAGATCTCCCAAGTTCAGACCACTAAACAGTTTACTGTTGGGGCTAGATATTTATTTTATTTACGATTTATTGATCTAAGCAACTCAAACGACAATGGATAGAAAACAGTAACATCAATATTGGGCCTTGTTCTAGAATGTGAAGAACCCAGTATGAAGATCAAAAGGAACAAACGAAAACAAAAATGAAGTCTATATTAATTGAAGTGCAACCAAAATAAGTTTTACCAAATATACATGTGAAGCAGCTATTTGTATTGCACAAGCCGATATAGCTGGAAGAATATATAAGATAAAGTAGAGCAGGGCAGAAGGCAATCCATAGATGCAAATAACTATTTTCTATAATATAGAACGAACAAATTTTCATGCGGGACTGATGAAGGGGCATTAAGTTCTCAAATCTAACCAAATAGCTAAGTTCTTTACTTATCAGTTAATGAAAATGTAGATTAAGCCATTAAGAAATGTTAAAGGCTACTTACAGTTACAGAAGAGAGACTCACTAAGGATAACGAAGACAACCATGAGCACATGCCAACCCATATACAGGCTACTCAGAGAAGGCGATAGCAAACTGAAGGAGGATTTCCTAACCCATTCATGTAGAAGAAACATTCAGCAGATCCCACACAGTTGGAGGATGGATCCAGCCCATTAGGTTGCTCTGCATGGCTGCTAGCGGCTCACAGGAGAGCTGGTGGAGAATCACTGAACTCATGTCAGTCTCTGACTTAACTCTGTACCTCAATATGCACTGGTAGAGATGGGGATAATACAAAATCAGCAACAAAGCATTGTAACGGAAAAATCATACCTTATGGCCAATTGGCCATTTCATCGAACTCGTCGATAGCATCATCCATAAAAGCATTGACGACAGTATTGAGGTCGATTGTGTCTGTGAGGAGCAACGGGGAGTATACATGAGCATGAGTGGGCACGGAGGCTCTGCAGATGCCCTTCACAAGCTTCTGGCCTTCTGGGCCTATGGTGCCCTGTCCATGTGAGGGCAGGCACAGGCTGCGCAAGGAGCCTGCCCGCCATCATCGGGAGCATGAGCATAAGCAGCGAAATGCCGCCAGGAGAGGCGGTGGCTACTCCCTTCTGGTACATGTTTCAGCTCCTCGCGTCGTGAACTCGCCACCCACCCCTCCTCTTCCACCTGCTCCTGGCCAAAGCCAAACCGTCGCCGCGCGGTGAACAGGAAAAACAAAATCTCGTTCCAATTTTCCATGCCACCACACCCTCCTATGTTGTCATGAGCACAAACACACTTCTTATGGGGTCATATTTAGAATGCGCCCCTATAAATGTCTATAAATGTCCAGCTGGGAGCCTCGGACAAGCTTTCAGACTGTCCTTTCAGGACTCAGTATCCCTCCGTCTCAAAATAAGTGTCGCTTTGGATTTTTCGGGCCATAAGTTTGACTCGATTTCTAAAAAATATATGCAATATTTGTATATCTCAATAAATTTGTTAAAAAAACTAGATTCAAAGATCTTTCTATATAAATATTAATATATATATTGACACTTATTGTAGGACGGAGTGAGTATGTCAAGTTGCATGCTACTTTTTATTATCCCTAAATAACTAACCACATCATATCACACTAATAGCCATGTGATCCTAATAAAAATAATCCCCACAAGCTCTATCTCAACATACAAGATGTTCATATCATATCCCATCAACTATATATATGTTTAGCCATGTAATCTCATTAACTTTCAACTACTATCCCTGTACGTCTTTTCCACTAAGTGCATACTACTTTTAGTAGATAAGAAATATCAAAGGCAACCATATATTCTTATTTCTTTTTTGGTTCCATCATCTTATAATTTGATGATATGGTGTAGTGGAAAGTGATCTTCCACTCTAGCACGAGATCTCTTTTCTATTTTTTTTGGATTTTCATAATTTTTTTCCAATTTTTAGAAAAAAAACTTCTAGCTATAGTTCAATGAGTCAGATTTACAACCCTATAAAGTATTATTCCTAGCTAGGATCAATCGCATAAGGGTGGTTTCTAAAACCACTCTCAGCCACTACTACACCAAAGATTTGTAGGGGCGGCTCTGGATGCTCTGTAGGGGTGTTTTTTTTTAAACCGCCCTTACCAAAATGCTCTTACAAATACACTTGTTTGAGGCTCGAAACGAATTCAAATAAAAACTTTTCGACTATAAAGTTTCATGACTTTTTGAAATCTATAATTTTTCATTTAGAGAGTTTCTCCATCTAAGGTTGTTTACAAAATTTGAATTTCAAATCTGAGTGGACATAGACACAATTTTGTATGACAGAATGAATTCAAATGAAAAAGTCACCTGCGCCAGGTTACCGATGCCCACCGCCATGCTGTGGTGGCTCCTTGATGCTCACCCTCGCGGCATGGTGCCTCCTCGATGCCCAGCCAGTGCCGTCACCGGCACCAGCATGCACCACTGCCGCTGCCCCTACCACCGCCACCACCGTGCCATGCCCGCTCTACCGCCGCCTGTGCATTGTGCCGGGGCTTTACGCACCCTATGTATGCTGAGAAATTTTGATATATAACCCGTTATTCCCACGCCCCATGAGACCTCAATTCGTCGGCCTTTGAAAATATGATCAAGTCATACGAATTGTTTGGAAATATAGTCTTTTCTGAGTTTCCTCCATTCTAGTAATTCCAGGGGCTTCTCTGAAATTTTTGGGGCATCGAAAAGGATGTTGGTGCCCCTCCCTCGTTCCTGTCCTTTCCTCTATCTTTCCTGTCGCTGTGACGGACAGAAGCGCGCACCTCCTGTCCTATCACAAGTCGCGACTTCACGAAATTCTGGATGAACCCTGCGCCGTCGCACTCCGGTCACCAGTGGTGGACCTAGGATTTATGCATTCAACGTGCCCGTGTTGGGGAGGCTGGTGCTACATGTGCCGGTGCTGTTCCGCGGCCTGCAGTAGCTGTGCTGCGCGCGGCGGACGTCGGAAGTCGGTCCGTCGCTTATCGCGGGCGCGTGACGGGAGAAGAGGCTGGGTCATGCGGCTCTATTCCGCTACGGCCTCGCCAGCACGCTCGAGCAGGTGCCCCGCCGCTGCCTCGCCGGCACGTGCGTGACGCCAAGCTCGCCCCCATTGCTCTGCTACCTTCCCCATTGCTTTGCTCCATTCCCCGAACTCCAATTCCTCTTTCCGTCCTACACTGCTGCTATCAGTTGGCCACTGAATCTGAAGGTTGAAGACAGATCTGATCAGCAGGTCCCACCTGTAATTGATAGAATGAGATTGGACACCTAGGACGAGGGAAGGGCACAAGCGTCTTTTTCCATGCTCCAAATAATGCAAAGGGCCCCTTAGAATTACTAAAGTAAAGAAAGTCCTAAAAAAATTATATTTCCAAATAATTCGCATGACTTGAGTTATATTTACAAAGACTCATGAATTGCGGGTCATATTTTACGGGGCGTGCGAATAACAGGTTAGATACCAAAATTGCTCGTCTATGCCAAGCTAGTGTCATGTTAGACTTGTTTGGAGAAATTTTGTTCAAAATTGTTTAACACTTTCATTCAAATTTTTAGTGGATACCAGTCTGAATTTTCCAAAATTCATTCAATTTAGCGAGCTCCAAAATTTTTACAAATGAATCCCAAAACCTTGCTCGAGAGCAGAAGGAAAAAAAAACTTCTTCTCTTATTCATCTTCTCATTTTTTGCAGTTCCATTCTTGTTACGCTCAGGATATTCCATGCCATGCTATGATCTTGACTAAGGATATTTTTAGCTCGATAGCCCTAAAGACTCGGTCTCAGCGTGAACTTTTAAGTTGACTTAATCGTGCGTGTACAATTACAGTTCAAACTTTATAACCCAATTTAAGGTGTCCTGCCACCTTATTTGTTGAAGGTACATAATGTCTCTTGCACGAGGCATCTCATCTGGCGATTATGCTCCTGAGGCTATAGTTTTCAATCATACCTTCCAGCTGGACGCCAATCAAAATGCATTTTCCTTTGTCCGAGCCCTGATGTCTCCAAGCAAAAAGTAGAAAAGCACATCGAAGTAGCAAGAGTGCATGACGTCAGGTCGAAACTTTCACCACCCGTTCATCGTTGGACGCATGATACAGGGAAATACAGCTAGCTTAGTAGTACTAGTTGCGTGATCCCACGTCTATATAACAGTGATCCGCCGATTACGGTTTAGTATCAGCAGCTAGAGCGGCAGCACATCATCACCCTGCATCTAGCAACGATCGATGGCCTCGCACATTTCTTCTGTACTGATTTACTTCCTTGTTCTTCCTTACTTTGTCAGCATCACTGTCGGCGCCAGACTGCTCAGCCCTCCTTTCTGGTTGTAGTAAATATTATCACGCTATTACATTATTTTAATTCTTATAGGTTTTTAAAATTCTTTGCAAGCTATACACAATTTGTTTAGGGGATATAGATCGAATTTTGTTTGAATGAACATGACCATGTGTCGAGGTCCAAGGTCCAGGGGCCCTTGAATATGGCGTAGATGGCGGCGTGGGAGTTGGTGATGGCGTGGGCGGCGGCGCGGGGCAGAGGGGCGGCGGCTAGGGTTGCCAGCGGCATGGCTGCGGCAGCGGCGGCGGTTGGGGGAGGCACACAGGGCTAGGGCAGGGGTGACGGCGGCGTAGGCGTGTGAGGGAGAGGAGAGGGAGAGAGTCAAGAGCTTGAGAGCTAGGGTTAAGTCTTTCGACTATTCCTTTTTTGATTAATCCAATTACATCTCCCTAGTATTTATAGTCCCGGGAAGACTTGATCCCTAAGCAAACTCTGTCTCGACCCTCAAGCAAACTCTAGGAGATCCTTATAAAATTGGATTCTCCTTTCCAATTAATAAACAATTCTTTCTAAACAATTCTCCTTCTCCCGCAGCGCAGCCCTAGGGCTCGGCGCGAGGCCCATCTAGCACGGTGGAGGTGACAGCGCCTCCCTTTTGGGCCCCTTATTAGCCCATTTGTACTGCCACGTGGGTTGGGACCGTGACAGTACTCCCCCCTTTTCCACTCGACGCGTCCTCGTGTCGAATTAAAGCATGGGGTCCTTCTCTTTGAAGATGCCTCATTGTGTTCATCTGGTGATCTATTGTTGATGATGATCGACGAGCAGAGGTGGTTGGGGTCGAAGTAGCCGGTGTAGTAGACAGTGGGGTTGCTATGCCCTCCAGTGTTGGCATCAATGAAGAGGCGGTGCATCACTCTTGTTGTGGAGGTGCCGGGCCATCCATTGTAGAAGAGTTGGAGTTCCATGGTGGTGAACTCCCAAGTGGCACAGCCAAGGCTTGCTAGCCATGGTGTGCCCGCCACCTCAATGTTGTTGTAGATGTTGAGGATGATGACGTCTGAGGAGCAGCCGCACATGGTCGTCGGTTTTGTAGGAATTATGTCAACTATAGTAAACTCACCAGTAGAAGGGGTGTTTGGTGAGAGTTGAGGCTCATTGTAGCCGAGGCCGATGTCAATGATGCGGAGTAGCAGTCGTCCCAGCAATTGGAAGGAGGCCACCATGGCTCCCGCCACCGGGCGATTGCTATCCCAGGGGTGCCCCAGCATGATCTGCGTGGGCGTCGTGTCAGCTCGCTACTCTGTCATTGGGGTGTGTGCGCCCCATGCAAGCAGATCTACTGCTATGGGGCTCACTCCTTGCAGCACTTGCAGCGCGTCGAGAAGCAGGGTGATGAAGCAGGAAGGTAGCGGCGATCGTCGAAGAAAAAGGGGCCTTTTCTGACCTTCCAAGCGTTGGCAGCTTCGTCGTTCATGATCGTCCTAGTGACGGCTTGAAGCTCCCGATCCTGCCTGACTGCACGCCTGATGCGCTCGAAGATGGCGTTGTTGATGTCGATGATTAGGTCCAAGGCGCGCGGTTGGCGAGCCCTATGCGCCCTCGTCCATGGTCGATGAGGTTGTGGTGGTGGTCTGTGGTGCTCCAGTGCGGCCGTCGATGGAGCAGGCGATGCCGGACGATGTGGAGGGGCACGGAGCATGTGCCAATGCCGTACTCAGCTGTGCTGGATCTCTTCATGGGTGAAGTTCTAGGAGACGCAGCCTAGGCTTCGTAGCCATGGTGCTTCCGGCACGACGTCGAAGTTGCGGCCGATGTCATGGAGGAAAGCGTTGATGGTGAAGGCGTCGGAGTCGATCCATAGCGGAACATGGAGTGGCGTTGAGTGGCATGGTGCCTTCTCCCCGCTCCCTATGAGGATCTTGGTGTTGATGCGATGCTCCCGGGGGCCCAACCTTCGGCGGGGTGGACGTCGATGACATTGTGCGTGGCTGTTGGTATTTATTAAGTGCAGTTAGAATATGAACGATTCCGCAAGCGCACAGAATACCATTGTAGCATTTTAACCGGAAGTATTCCAGGTATCGTTATTTATATTTTACCACTGGAAAGCATGGGTTAAAGAATCTAATAATTTACTATCATGTGTCTACTAACTTAGTAAACCAACTAGACTTAAGCAGGGGTAAAATGATACGATAGGATAGACATATGATAATTATAAGATAAATGAGTAGATAGCTAAAGTGAGAAGACAACAGGAGAGATCAAGGTTTCTATGCACTTCTCTATTACTTTGGTTCTATGTAACTGGGGTATGGATAGATATAATGATGACACACATGACACTTTGGAGCAACAGTACCTTTCCGACTCTCGAAAGAAAGTAGTCGGGGGAAGGCTGCCAAAAGCTCTACGAAACACCAACCCGAAC
>DXKC01007823.1:0-13204 GCA_031170775.1 Cymbopogon citratus
TGGTGGGTTCCCTTATGCCCCTCCGAAAATCGGTTGCTCCTCTGTGTCCAACACAAATTTGGCTTTGCCCTCCATGCCCTTCCGTCCATGTTCTGTTAGTTTTCCGCCCTGACATATGGACCCGGCCAGTGACAATGTCTAAAACACCCCTCTCTTATAACCCCTCTCTAAGACTTTTTCTTTTTCTTTTTCTGTACCAGCTGTTGGCTTAATTTAGCTTTGCCGTGTTTTGATGCCACCGTCACTAACCGACTGACCAGGCAACGGATCGGATAAAGAATAGAAGAGGATGCCGTGGGATATTGCTGGCATATGCAAAAAAAACCCACTGGCGCAGAGCAAATATTTATTAGTACTGCAGCGACGATTGACTTGAGTTTAGAGCAGACGAGATCTTCTTAGGACGCTGACGGAGGCGCACAGCGCTTTCTTAATTAGTTGGAGAAAAGAGCAAGGGATTTTTTTAAAAAAAAAACTACTAGCAGTTTTGTTTTAAGATAAAAAACTTTTTAGGACGTTGACAGGGTTATAAGAGAGGGGTGTTTTAGACATTGTCACTGGCCGGGCCCATATGTCAGGGCGGAAAACTAACAGAATATGGACGGAAGGGCATGGAGGACAAAACCAAATTTATGTTGAACACAGAGGAGCAATCGATTTTCGAAAGGACACGAGGGAACCCACCATCTTTCGCAAGGGCACACAGAAAAAAAAACCTCTGATATTGATTGTACTTGCTCCATTGGAACTACTCACACGAGACACTGACTGGATGTCCCGTTTCAGTAGACCAGAGATTTTCCAATTTCCCAAGTCGATTAAAGTTTCGTTCACTAAATCATGTACAGTAGTATTTTTTTACAAGTGTACAGTAGTAGTTAGTACTTTCCTATCTTTGTTGATTATTAAAAAAAAGAGCACCTGTCTCTCTTTTTTAAAAAAAAAACACTAAGGCCATGTTCAGATGCACTCAAAATTCTAAATTTTTACGAGATTCCCTATCACATCGAATGTGTGGACGCATGCATGAAGTAGTAAATATAAATAAAAATAATAACTAATTACACAGTTTGATTGTAAATCACAAGACAAATTTTTTTAGCCTAGTTACTCCATAATTGAACAATAATTGTCAAATACAAACGAAAGTGCTACTGTACCAAAAAATCAAAAGAATTTTGCACCTAAACAAGGCCTAAGTTAAATTTAACCTGAGAGTAATGCCCGTGAAGCTGAAACGACACAGAACGATATTTTACATTAAGCTATTCACTGAGGGCACAAGAAAATAAATGTCGTGCAAACCACGGCAAAAAAGTATGCTAAATTCATCAAAAAAATCACACATGTAGATGATGTGATGATACACAACCTTGCAAAATATGTTATCCAAACTCGACTTCGTTTGTGAGATATAAAAATAAAAAAATTTTAACAAATCGTCTGGACAGCTTTGTAGCCTAAAATTTGTTATTTTTATATCTCACAAACGAAGTCGAGTTTCGATAAGATATTTTACAAGGTTGTGCATTATCATATCATGTATGTGTGTGATTTTTTTGGTGAATTTAGCATACTTTTTTGTCATGGTTTGCACGAGTTTTCACGGAAAGTTAGTTTGCATTTGATACGTTACCTATATAGAGATGGGAGGAACACCAACAGTGTTACAGTTCAAAAGATGATTATTCAGCTGCCTAAAAGTGGATAATCCTTGTTACAAAATACAATATTCATCAACATCAAACCATCTACTGTGCTGCGAAAACACAGGACCAGTTCTGGCCGTTCCAAACCACTTCACGGTTTCAGCTTCAGCCTCCCTGGAGAATGTCAAAAAACAGTGAAGAAAATTGCATTTCAACAAACTGATGTTTCCATGTCACTTGTATGGTGCAATTATCCTCCTCCGCCGTTTTGGAGTCTCCCGCTTAACATACATCTTCTCCATATCATTTAGTGGACGGCTTGATCCATCAGGCAAGCTGATGAACTTCCAGCCCCCTCCTGCACCACGCTTTCCCTGAGAGCCAAGCTTTTCGACCATGTAGCTCCATCCATTGTCTGGCCGGCGCCTGCTGTACTTGTGGCACTTAACCTCCCCTGCCACCTGCAGTCCAACATACGATTTGTCTCACCTTACCATTCAAAATTTAATTATGAAGTCGTACATGCAATCCACAACAGTGAGACATTTTCAGCTATGTTTTTTTTGGCCATGACATAGATAAATAATAAGATCCAGGAGTGTGACGTTAACACACATTCACACTGTACTATAACAGATCAGACTGCTCATCAGAAACGTAAAGCTGGTCCTATACATGATGGAGAGCAAAAGTGCTTACCTTCTTCTTGTTGAATTCCAAGCGCTGAACAAATTCCTCATACAACATTTTATCTTCCTTCACTGAAATTTCATACAGAACCTCATCAGGATCTCGTGTTGTGCCATCCCAGCCCTCAGGCATCACTTTGAAATCAGGTTTATATGGAAGGGTTGCTACATGAAATTCCCTGTCATGATAATTGAAGAACCTGCAAGAGAAAAAGAAAAGAAGGGCTATTACTTCCTCAGGTTAAAAGACATGTTGTTTAGAACAAGATTTAGTCAAACCATAAAAACAAGAAACATCAATAACTTCATTTTTTTAGTTTGAAGACATGCATGAAACATGTGTATATTTGTATGGAAAAAAAAACACTAGCAAAATCTCATAAATTTGGAAGATTTTAAGAACACATTCTAGAAGATATTAGCGGTCAAATATGCATTGAAGATCGTGCAAAGTCAAACATGTATTTGTAACCAGAGGTAGTATAGCAAACAACACTGTATACATTAAGGTGTTTGGATAAATGCCATTGCATGCCTGGCCATAAATTGGTCATTGACTGTAGGCAGGATAAGAATTTGGATCCCAGCCAAGTTACGGCTTGCTCAGCACCGCATGGCCAACATGCAGTTCACTTTGCAGCCGACTCACAGCCCAATTCCTGGGCCACTAGTGCGGGCGCCTAAATTTGGCTAGCCAACAAATAGTCAGGGCAAAGAATGGCAGCAACAAAAGGTGCCCTAATTAAAAAGAAAACGCCGTAATTGCATATGTTGATATCATTTAGAATAAAAAATACAAGGAAAGATACTGGTGGCACATCAATCACGTGCAATTACCTCTGCACAATCTTAATATTTCAAATGACTAAGGTTAGAAAATACAGATTTATCTTACACAGGGATATATTGACTTTCACTTCTCATCAGAGAAATTGAGAAATACAAAGAACAAGTATACTGGAGTAATCTATCAAGCACTAATGAGAAACTTAGCAGAAATCCAATACTTCCATTAATAACCCCACATTATGATCAGATGTGCGGTTTGTACAGATACATTTTAAAAATTAATTTGACAAGATTGAACTCATCAAGTTTTTATATATGCCAGCTATCTAACTGAGTGCACCTCATAACCTGAAAAGAATTTGTCAATCACTTCATTTCTTTGACTACACAAGTACACATCTAACAATATTCATTCAAAAGACAGAGCGCCAAACTACATCATCCATTTCAAAACAGATACAGGTTTGTTTTTCTTCAATGATTTAGTTCTATATTCTAACTTAAGCCTTGCAAGTATGGTTATGGTTTGCAGTAGTTGATAATTCCATCGATGGAAATTTGCATGGTGTAACAAATGTCTTTACTCTCTTTGCATTTCTAACAAATTGGTGTGGTTAACCGATACCCATGAGTTTATGTATGTTTCTAGCTTATTTAACACTTTATGTTGTTCCTGAACACAGGCCTAAACTATAAGAACCTGGACTGTCTAAATACAAAAAGAAAACAAAATCAAACGAACTATTCGACATACTCTGGGCAGCTGTCGAGCAGGATTTCGATGGAGTCGTCGAGCGGCTCGCCCCTCTTCTTCTCCTCTTCCTCCTCCATCTCCTTGAGCCAGAGGATGGCGTGCACGCGCTGTCGCATGACGCGGAAGTCCTTGGCAAGCCGCTCCACAGAGTAAGTCGCGGGGTCCTCCTTGTGCAGCCGGTACATCTCCTGCTTCTCCGAGTCCTTGAGGTACGAGCCCCGAGCGCCCGGCTCTCGCACCTGCTTCAGCAGCGCACAGGTCTCCCGAAACCGGTCGTCCCATGAATCCACAAACGCCTTCGCCTCGACGTTGCTGCGCTCCAGATCCCGGATCATCTCGTCCCACTCGTCCATGGAGCGAACGGCCGCCAGCTCACGGGAGACGGGCGCGGACTGAGGAGGGGCAGTGTGGTCGACGGAGGGCGAAGTGACCGGGCGGCCAACGGAGGGAGAGGATCCGTCGAAGTGATCCTTCGTGAGGCCGGTGGACCAGGTGGAGCCCCATTCGTCCCCACCCCCACCCTCGCCGCCGCCTCCGGGGAAGGAGGAGGCGCCCCAGTCGTCCCCGCCTCCGCTGCCTCCGGAAAAGGAGGCGGAGGGGAGGAGGCGGAGCAGGGAGGAGATCCGAGAGGGGATGGCCGCGGTGGCGGCGGCCGGCGGCGCAGGGAGGTGGCCGTGGAGGAGGGTTTTGCGGAGGACGAACATTTTGGGTTTCCGCTGGCTCGAGTGGGCTGTTGCTCTTCCGCGGCTTCAATGGTAAGGCGAGTTGCCTGAGCAGAGCGAATCAGGCACAGGCCTGGGCGGCCCAGTTAATTTGGCCCACATCAAAATTGCACTTTTTCCGAATCAGAGGCATACAAAACGTCAAATAGGTTTGGATTTGAGATTTGGAGCCTTTTACAGCGTGGGTACATTATAGATGAATTTCAGTTTCTGGATAGATATCTTTTCTTCCAGAGCATTTGTAACGTGATGATGTACCTAGCTATATTTTAATATATTCTTCTTTCATCTAAAAAAAGGCCATGGCGGCCCAGTTAATTTGACCCACATAAATTGCACCTTTTCCCGAATAAAAACTCAACCCTTTCTTTCTCCCGCTCTACAGAATAATTCATGTTATAATAATTCGTATCTGTACCTGTATCTGCATACATTACTAATTTTGTTTATCAAACTTTTAGTTTCAACATTACTACAAAAATTGCTACTAATTGGATTGTTAACAATTGAAATTATACAAGAAAATATTTTCTACCCGAGAGCATGGAGGGCGCTGTCATTTTGCATGAAACTTTGCACAGACTGCATACTAGAAAGTAATATGGGATTATTTTTATGAAATAGTTTGATAAACCATATGATATGATATATATAAACCATAATATGGAGGAACCGTCTTCGATGAAAAACAGAGAAGCCAAAGTCGTTTGGAGGCGCAAGTCCATTTCCGAGGTCAGCCGCTGGGTTCGTTCCCAGCGGTCGATCTATCCGTGGGAGTGTGTATTTGTCCATGAGAATCTGCGTGTGTATTTGTTACATGTTGATGTCAGCGCTGACACAAACAAAAAAAATACAAACATTTATTTTAACTTGCTATAATTTCTGAACCGTGTATTCGTTTTTATTTCCATTTGCACCGTTGTGTTCTACACGACGAGACGAATAAAACTAGATCCCACATCGATATGTTTTGAAAATTTATTTTTTAGTTTTTTCTTTATACTGTAGTTATTGTATGTACAAGTTTTTTTCGATGTTCTGGTCTAAGTTATACGTAAATGTTATATTATAAGTTAGATTATAACTTTGCCACGTTGAAGATCACGTAAGTTATGTGTGTAAGCTAGATAATAAGTTAGACGTCCATGGAAATTTATGCATTTGAATTTGTAACTTTCATTTTCTTTTTCAAAAACATTAAACTTATATGTCTTCACGTAATAAATTAAATATACAAGTTATGAGCACAACTTAAAACATTAAAGATCACATAAAGTTATGTATATAAGTTAGATTATGAGTTAGACGTATAACTTATAGAACGAAAGTTATGCGACCGAATTTCTATTTTTTCTTTTGCTAAAAATAGAAAACTTTCTAAAAAAAAAGAAAGTTATGGGAATATTTTTTTATCAAAAATAGAAAGTTGGAGGGTGTGTCGGGAATCGACAGCTGAGAGGGGATCTGGCGGGCGACCGCGATTTAGGAGCGCCGGTTTGGAGGGGCCAAAAATTATGGCTTCTTCAGAATGGCTCTGGTTGGATCTAAACTTTAATATCTCTTAAGGCTCTAAAAAAGGTTAAAGTCTAGACTACCTCATAAAAAATTTGAACACATAAGTGAATTAAAATGGTCTAAAGTTTCAGCCCTCAAGTTTAGCTACTAAACTTTAGACCAATGAATCCAAAGAGGATTGAAACAGAGTTTATTACAAAGTTCCTGCCACACTGTTGAGGTTAACATTTGTCGCCGGGGCCGGGTGGTCGCCGGGGGGCGAAGTGACCGGGCGGCCGACGGAGGGCGAGGATCCGTCGAAGTGGTCCTTGGTCAGGCCGGTGGACCAGGTGGAGCCCCATTCGTCCCCACCCCCACCCTCGCCGCCGCCGCTGGGAGGAGGCGCCCCAATCGTCCCCGCCTCCGCTGCCCCCGGAAAAGGATGCGGAGGGGAGGAGGCGGAGCAGGGAGGAGATCCGAGAGGGGACGGCCGCGGCGGCGGCGGCGGCTGGCGGCGCAGGGAGGTGGCCGTGGAGGAGGGTTTTGCGTAGGACGAACATTTTGGAGTTCCGCTGGTTCCGTCCGACTGCAGAATGACTCCTCGTGCTTGTCGCCCTGGCCCTGGATGCGCCCGACGGCGCTGCTGGATGTGCTGGCGAGGCAACGGTGGTGAAGGGGAAGGGGATGCCCGAGTTGCGACGGCGGCGGACAACACATCGTTCTGGCCCAACAACAGCCCGTGTTGGACTCGTCGAGTACCGACTACCGCAGGTCCGTTCGATGGAAGGCAACGGCTGTGATGGAAATGACTGCATGCCGGGTGCAGTCGTGAGGGTCCAATAGAGGATCTCGTTCCAAAATCTTGTTCCGGCTGACGTACGTGTAGGTGTAGCTCACTGTTTGGGTGCGATGCACCGCTCGGCGCATGTGAGTGTTGCACAGTAGGCTCACTGCCACACATGATGAATTTCCGTTTTAGTGTTCCCAGACAGCGTTCGGCTTACCCGTGGGGCCTCATGATGCTAGTCCTTCATCCCGTAAGTTGGTGCTCTCTTCATTGAATCGTTGTGTACGCGCTGCTTTATCTCCCCCTGGAGCTTAGTTATCTCCGATCTCGAGTCTGCTTTGAGAATTCTCGAAGCCATTGCTACACCACACACACACGCCCGCCGGGTAGAGACTAGAGAGAGTAGGCACCAATGGCGGCCATGAGCATGACTGAAAAGTCGCTAGTAGTGCTTGGCTCGTTCTTCGGGCTGCTTTTGTTTTCAAGCATTGGGGCGTCTGTTGCGCGGAGGAGAGGTGACGACGACTCACTTGCGTCATTAATACTGGGTAAATCTGCAGATCTTCTGTTCTCCCTTCTTCTTTCTTGTTCTTCATTCTGATCCTCTCTACGTACGTCCTCTATATCCTGCCGGGCGAAGCCAGATAATTGGCCGTGCAAGAGGTAAAAAACACTCTTCTGCTCCGTAGGTTTATGGCACAGGCCGCTTACAGGGTAATGGACGTTGTGTGCGGGAGAGTACAAGATTTGAGTGTTTTCTTAGACTGCGTGTGTGGAGTCTTCTATCCTAGTTTTAATTTCTTAAGTACTAATTGGGTATTAACTTGTAGGTTGAGAGAATATAATACCCCCATTTCTTTTTAGTGAAATTTCTTAATGTGTTCTGATTGCCTATCAAATTAGTCTACAATAAAATTTTAGTATAACTAATTTGCAAGCATCCATAAAGCCATGAAATGCAAGCCTGACATCTTGGTCTGAATGTAAGAGCACGTTTATTTTTGTCACACACATGGAGGCCACAGAGCTTTTTGCCTGTTGCCGTAGACCGCTGCCCGCTAGGATCGGGGATTTGCGTCGACGTGAAATCAAGAACAGATGATGCCACGACGGAGCCGCACTGCTGCGGCTAGCTAGGGGCCAGGCCGCCGGCCAATCTCACCGGGGCCGCGGATTATTTGAGATAGATGCGAGACTACGCAGATGAAAGGGTGTGCGGCGAGGTAGAAGAGGAGAGTCGGAGGCGAGAGGTTTTTTTTTGCCGCTGTTGAATCCGACGAATGGGCATGTGCAGTGCAAAATGGGCCATCAGGATGGCTTATTAGCCATTTAGCCTGAACGTGCTTGCTTCACCTAAACGATGGGCCGATTAAATTGGTGATGGACGATGCGCCAGATGATTGTGGATGCTGCCGCCGGGGTCGTATATATATATATATTTTTTACCGGGGACTTCCACCGCCATGGCTCCAGGCAGCTCAGCCTCCCACCGAGCGGGGCGGCCAGCGGCGGCACGGCCGCGGGCCGCGGCGCGGCTTTCCCGGCGATCCCACCGCGGATGGCCGGATGGGTCCCCAGCTGCTTCGATGGCCCGCGGCCCAGACTGCTCCCCCATCGCGAGCAGTGGCCGCGCGGCCGGCAGTGCGGGCGTGGCGGCGCTGGCCACCTCGGAGCGATCCTAGCGTGGGTGGAGGCTCCAGCGGCCGCAGCGACAAGGCGTAGGCAGGAGCCGCTTCCATCCAGCCGCCCACTCGTCCGATTGCTCGTCCCATTCTCCCGCGACGCTCTCCTCCCCCCTGCAGCGCCACCACCATCTGGGCTCGGCGTGCGTGCCAACTGCCACAGAGCTGGATGACTGTCGGCCTCTGCAAAATCGACGAGCAAGAAGAGGTACGGCGCAGCCCGGGTGGATGTCAGAGGTACACTAGCAACGCGTCTCTGCGAGCCGGACGCACTTTGAATGCTTCTTGATGGGGATTTACGGCAGGCAGGCAGGTTTGCTCTTCATCCAGATGAACATGAACAGTGCAAGCTAATCAGAACTTGCACATTTGTACTAATCTATGCAGAAATTTGTGAAAATCCTAGGGAAATAATTATAGATGTAGATAATGTGAAATTAATTTTATTAGATTCATAATTTTATCCTCTACCTGTGGTAAATATGTTTGCATATGTTATTCCAGCCAAAAAAAATTCATTTGTTGTAATGTACAGAATTTGATAAATGCAAAATAAATTCGCTAGGGCTCTACAAATTGCAACACGATCTGTTGTGATTTATCCTTACATGGTGAATGCATATGCGCAACCGTCTTTGCTTTATACTGATTTATATGCTTTATTTAGTTGCCCTATGTTTCAAAAAATATTAAATTTGGGTAAATATTTAGTATTATCTTTGCAGTATGTCCTGTTGAATAGTTTAGCAAAGAACCACCTGTATCTATGGTTATCATGGTTCCTCATAATTTTTGATAGTTGATTGGTTTTATCAGTGTGGTTTGGTTTAGCAAGTGTAGAACCTAAGTAACAGGATAAACTCTAGCTTAGCTCCTGGATGCTTGCTTTTCATCTCAGTTGACACTAGCTTGTATTTTATTTAACTATAGACTGCATCTAAAACCGATTAAGTCATGAATGATTATTTTTGCCTACGCGATCTTGCGCTTAATGCATTATAAATGAGAACTATCACTTGCATGGTCGATTAGGAACTTTCAGATTATTATCACTACTTTCAAATGGTTCGTTGAACCACTAAGAAAAAAAATCCTCTGGTATTGGGCAACAGAAAATTCAAAAGTGCCCACATAGTAAGTGTTTTTCCCCCCAAATTAAGAGAGAAAATTATGATCATTCTTCACATGATGTGAACTCTTCTGAACTAAAGTTCAGTTGATCTAGATTACTAGATACTGTCCCATGTTCTCAGATTGATTGGTTATTGCAGCACCAAATAGGACAATAAGTTACAAAAGCCCATGTTCAGATTTCCCTTAGTAGCGTTTGTGCAATAATCTTAACATATAACACTCATACCTTGTTGGCCAAGGTTCTTACTCTGGTGACATTCAAAGGCTCACTTAATAGATCCAATTTGGGTGAAACTTGTATTCAAATTATCTAGCTATCTTTTCTATGGCTATAGTGTACACAATTTAATGACCTAACTTACTTGATGCACAATTGCATATTGAGCCAAACATACTTTTCTCTAAATCTCATAAGCTTGTTTTGGTGTAGCATTTTTTCTAAAACCTATGGGATCATCTATGTCAGTTAAATACTTAAGCGTTATATAGTCTGGTCACAAATTTAATCCTTCCCTACCAAGAGTATGCTTATACCCTACTACACTCGACAAAATAAACGGTCAAACAGCCCGCGCACTGGCCATAAGCGGCAACGCCGCGAACATTTCTAGTTGGACTTGATTTATGCAGCAGCTGCATAAGGCTATTGGGAATCCACCTCACCTTGCTATAATTTCAGATGCTTGCAAGGGCCTAGAGAATGCCATAAAGACAGTTTACCCTTGCATAAAATTTATATTTCATTTTATTAACAACTTCTCAATTCTAGGAAAAGCCGAGCCAAAAAAGGGAAGGCTGGGAGACCTCCAGGCTCTAGCAAAAGCCAGAAGGTTGCTGAGCAAGGAAGTCCAGGGAACAACAGTCCTGTGACAGCAAGGTCAAAAAAATAGCACCATCTGTGTGTTTTTAATCGAAATGAGAGTCTGTACAATAATATTAACATGAAAAAATACTCTCTCAGCAAGCATATCAACAAATTTTATGCAATGAAGCCAGAAAAAACATACCATTTCGTGTCCATGTCTAGCAGCTACCATCAGAGGTGTCTGTCCTTTCTTCGCAACAGGATCAACTTCAGCACTCTCCTTGATAAGCAATTCACACATATCGACATCACCTGTACAGGCAGCTCTATGCAAGGGAGTGTAGCCCAACTGAAAAGAAGCAGTTGGAGATTCACGTGTTTAGGAATTGGCTCCTGACAGCAAGTGTATGACAATGCACAAAGATATATATGCAATAGAGGAATAAAAATCTTTTAGTCTCACAGAATGAAATCTATCCGACCACATAAATTTCCTCAGTTACTTTTTTCTTGTCCAAACTGATATAGAGGCAAAATGAACTACATCAAATCAAATGTTTCACAAGAAATATTATTGTATTGATGATCTTAAGGATTTAAGGGACCTTTGCCCTCTCCATTGTGTAACCGTAGGACAGGGAAAAAGAGCATTTACAGTCACTTATTTTAATCCATCTCACACTCGACGGCTCAACGCTACCAGAGTTTCAATATCACCAAAAAGATCTACTTAGAAGAGAACCAAAAAAAAGGTATTGGCTGGCCAGGACTGGGGCATCAGTCGATACATGAAACTCAATCTATGTTTACTCTTCTTTGGATTGGATTGGAGTTTTACCACCAAAGAAGGCCATTTGCACATTATTTTAAATTGCTGAAAATATACAAACCTCATCTTTCCAGTTCACCGTAGCACCATGCTTAATCAGCAGAAGTGTAGCCTGGAATGCAATTGTTGGAATCAAAATTAGTAAAAATCTGACTAGACAATCTTCACAGAGCAACCTTGAAATCAGTATACACTCAATCAAACTTCCTAGTAAAAAGAAAGACTCCTTTATATTAAAGGCAGTGGCCCACCAATAAACTAATTGGTTATCCTATTAAAAACAAGTTGAAAAGGCTATAATCATCATAATGAAGTGTAGATGGCTACATAGACGGGCATCCAATATGTATTTTGGAACACAGCAAACCATTAAATAATCAGAAAAGACAATGTTAATTCACAGATGGACATGAGCAAGACATGAAAAATTACTCTCTCAGCAAGCATATCAACAAATTTTATGCAATGAAGCCAGAAAAAACATACCATTTTGTGTCCACATCTAGTGGCTACCATCAGAGGTGTCTGTCCTTTCTTCGCAACAGGATCAACTTCAGCACTCTTCTTGATGAGCAGTTCACACATCTTGACATCACCTGTATAAGCAGCTCTGTGCAAGGGTGTGTAGCCCAACTGAAAATAAGCAGTTGGAGATTTGTTTAGGAAATCAGTATGGCTCCTGACAGCAAGTTTATGATGATGTACAAAAGAGGCTTATGTAATAGCATAACGACAATCAGCATATTTCTTTTTTTACCCAGGGGGTGTTGTTCTCTTTTTAGTCTCACAAAATCAACTGTATCTGACAACATAAATTTGGTAAGCTACTTTTTTCCTGTCCAAACTAATATAGAGGCCATATAAATTTGCTTCACAAGAAATATTAGGTGTTACTATTAAACATTATATTTTATATTGATGATTCTAAGAATTCAAGGAACCTTTGCCTTCTCCATTGCATTACCTTAGGACAGAAAAACTTCAGCATTTGCAAACCCATATTATAATCCATTTCAAACACGACACTACTAAAGTTTCAATGTCACCAAAAATACCTACTTAGAAGAGAATCAAATACAATAGATATCGACTGGCCAAGAGCTGGGGCATCAAACCTATGTTCAGTCATTACTCGAAACCCAATATATGTTTACTCATTACATTTGCACATAATTTAGATTGTTTATACAGACCTTGTCTTTCAAGTTGACATTAGCACCATAGGCTATTAGCTTGTTAGCTATGTCAAGCTTCTCTTTGGTCACAGCATGCTGAAGAGCAGTTAGGCCACCATTTGTAACCAGGTTAACATCAGCACCTGATATTACAAATTTATGATTGGACAAGTTGGGGGAAAACAAAAGAATTATACAGACTCACTTGAATAGCAGCAAAGAGAATGTAGTGGCATAATGTTAATAATTTATAGCTAGCAGATACTACTAGAGTGTATTAGAAGCTAAAATACTTCCCAATTCTTATTCAAAAAGATAAGTTTGATGAGATGAAATGTTGACCTCCAGTATGCTGGAATGGACCAATACTGGCACATTCTATTCCAAAAGAGGACAGGTGACAAATAGGAATTCATCACAAAGCTTATTCAGGGAAAAAATAGCAATCCTCTAGAAAATAGCCTGTCCCGGCAATTCTTGACAAAATCAGCATGCTCAGAATTGGAACCTACATAAGGATATGGAGAAAATAGCAGCAATATGCTGACATGGCGATGTATATGGATATCCAAGAGGTAAAACAAGCACCACATGTCGCTGATAGTCAAAAGCAAAGTACCAACATCTATTTGAATGTACCAGGCCTAGTAATGCTCCCATTAATGTGTTAAGAACCATGTTCTCATATCAAAATA
>DXKC01007824.1:0-21108 GCA_031170775.1 Cymbopogon citratus
GCCCACGCGCCCGCGCCCGCCCCCGGCCGCAGCGCAGCCGCCCCTTCGTGGGTTTCTTGGATTGACGCCGCCATCACCTAAAGCCGCCAAAGGTGAAGGAGAAGGTGCCGCAGTCGAGCCCTTCGATGGCAACGAGCATGGTCTCCTCATCCCCGCTGCGACCACCACCACACATCTTCGCCACGCCCGGCCCTACTCTGCCGCCCCACCCCATCAGCGGACGTGCGCTCTGCTCGCAAGACGGAGAAGCGACCCAGCGGCGGAGGGCACAACGCCGTCCCTGCGCCCACGCCGTCCTCGCTGCCTGCCTCGGTGCGCCGTGCGGGGCGACGGGATGGAGACGTGTCCAACTTCACTGCCTCCCTCCAGGCCCCACCGGAGTCGTTCGTGTTCGTCGAGTTCTTCGCCGCGCCCAACGGTTGGCCCCTTGTCTCTGGCTCGATTGATTTGTTTTTTCCCCTTTTGGTTCCCGTTGATTCGATGCGGCTGGCCTTCTCGTTCCAAATGAATCGACGTGTTAGCCTCCGAGTCACGAAACGAGTGCAAATTGAGAAGTCCGCATGTTCAATCAGGATTTTAGAATCTGCAGGTGACACCTGATTAATATATAGTTTCAGTGATTTTTTGTTTATAAACAAATGATAATAACCAAGTCTTAGACAAATTGATTGAATGTCGGGCCATTAGTCGATGAAATTATATTTTTTTATGACAAGTTAATACAGAGTGTAGGCCTCCAGGATCATGAAGCTTGGCTTGCCAGACTTTATTTTATTCTGGAATCTCTATTTCTGTTTCCATCAGTTTCCTGTATTGTATAATTTTTCTTATTAGCCTATAATAAATCACCTCTTAGCCGATAATAAATCACCTCACCTGCACACTAAAAACACCGTGAATCAGATCTTGATCACTTGTTAGTTTCTGAATTATTAAAAATTATTGCAGATGCATTTAATAAAACAGTCTTTAGTACTCCATCAATATCTTCCATACCTTGTACGGCACAATCTAAGAAAAGGTAGGATGAGTTTTAGTAGAACTGGTGGTCATTGCTTTTGTTCAGCATGTGCTTGCCTGCTTTAATTTTGAAACAGACTGGATTAGGAAGAAATACTTCTGAAACACGGCAAGAGGTTTAGAACCTGGCATTGGCAGGCTTATAGTTGTTCATTACATTTTCTGTGTCCTATGATTCGTGGCACACAAAAAAAAATGATTCAGTATAATAAGAGGACTGAGTAAAGAGAGGAATGATGCTGGAATTGGAGTTGCTGTAGACAGAACTTAGTATAATAAGATTCACTGTGTTTTTACGCTCTTTTTAACTCAATGGCAGAGCTCCTTGATATAGATTGTGATTTTGTTGCCCGAATCTCTGAACCAATGCTCCAGCTGCTACAAAACACCTGCATGGACCATGTATGTGTGCATTTTGATCCAGTGCTGCTTTGCAAGAATGATTGACATTGATGTGCTTTACGGTGTGACGTACACAAATCCTTTCAAGTTAAAAGAGTGTGTTCAGCCTATGATATTTTTTTTTCTTGCATTCTTATAAATGTGCATCTTTAGTAGGAATGAAAAATATGTCAGCACGGATTTAGCTATTGTTTGGTTATTATTAGGGATTACCTTAGGAATGGATGAAATTTTACTCAAAAAAATCACTCGAGATCAACTACTAATTCATGTTAGTTGCTTTTATAGCCAGCTCCGAATGACGGCGGGCCTGAGGCAAGTGGTTGTAGCTCTGGTGCATATTTATGATTTGGATTCCTGAAGAATTTTCTCCGATGCCTCTTAATATGGTAAGAATATACTGTATAATTTTTTTGTGACTGCATATACTGTATAATCTTCCTATGTTATATGCTCTGCTCAGCGCTGATAAATGTGGCTGTACAACTAATGGTTACTTCCTGTCTTTGCAAGAAGATACAAAATTCTCAACCATTTGTGAAGAATAAATAAATGGAACGACTTGTCTTGCACTTAGGGTACTGCATATGTTGATAATATAGTTAGCATAATTCATACATAAACCTATTTATCATAGTAAGAGGACTCCCATGTGCTTTCTTGTAATTTCAATTTTAATCAGAACAGAGACTCAATCATATACTTCTGAAAATAGTTGACTTCTTGAAATGTTGACATATGCTTCAAAATTGACTGTCAGTTCTGAGTAACTAGCTTTTACCAATTGTTGTGAACTGTAAGAGCCTAGCTTTCTCTATTAGGGAGCTGGTTTATTTATTTGACTGTAATAAGGTTCAGTTATCACAGCTTCAGCGACCACAGTGGATGCAGAGAGGTGGCATAGGCAAGTGTGACGAAGTTCTCTGTTCTTGGCTTCTGTGATGTTTATACAGGAGCAATTTTGGTTCTAATGATAGCATTGTTTTTAGTTGCTTGGATCCTACACATGATGAAATTATGCTTCATAAAACATTGTGTCGTCACACCAACAGCCCGTGACTGCTTTTAGCTGTAACCAGGAATCCGGGGTAATTGATCTGCCCACACATAGTTTGGTAACATCTGTATAGTTGTTTGCATCCGAAGTATTGAAGTAAGCCTTGTAGCAAAACAAAGTTGCCTTATTCATTTGACTGCATGACTGCAAAAGTGACGCAAATTCCATCATGCCACACAGCTTATTCTATTCTCGCTCATTGTTTAAATTTGACCCAACATGTTCAAACCTGAAACCACTATGTTTGATTTCCCAATTCCATGCTCACAATCTATTACGCAAACTAACCTCAGTGGTGTTATGGGGATATATTTTTATAGAACTTTTTAGTGCATCATACCGGTGGTTGGATAATTGATGATAAAATAACTGATGATATGTCTTTTTAACAGTCCATTTGGCGAAATTTATACTGCTAGCTTAGGCAAAAAACAACCTTACTGAGGAGTGATGGTCCTGATATTTCAACGGCATAACCCAAGTTATCTCAGTTAAACTTCTATTATTAGTTAGCTAACAAATGAGTCTCACTAATTGTTGAGGGTTCAATCTCTTTCGGGCGTGGCTATTGTTAGTTTGCTAACAAATGAGTCTCACTAATTGTGCAGGGACTACTGGATTTCCTCAATGATCAGGGCTGGGAAACTAGAAGCACATTGAAGCAAACCGGCAACAGGGTGGCGGGTTGGCGGCTAGGGATGAATGTTGAGGGTAAGAGCAACGATGATGAAGTTGCACTGTTTGTTACTTGGATCATTTGGAAAATTAGGTGGTAGTGCTCCGAACTGCTCGGTACATAGTCCCTTGATTGAAAACCATTTCTACTTATGTCAAAGGCAAGTGTGTCTCCATTGTTACATGTTTGAACAAAATATTTTCTATGATGAAGAATGATGACTATAATTTGTTTTCCTCGTAGCGATGCATGGGCAAAGATACACCTGAGTTCTCTGTTTCTTTTTCACTGAAAAATCATTGTCAAAACACAAAGGCTACCGAAAGGAAACAGAAATATGACGTCATAAGCTAAAAAAATGTTGATTGTGTAAGCTAGAACAAAACAAGAATTGTTGATCATAGACTCGTGGCATCATCGTCTACCCGTTGCAACGCACGGGCATTTACCTAGTCAAGGAAAAAAAAAAAGAAACATGAGGCATCAAACACTGCCAATTAAAACGCCATCCAGACTGGGCGGACTGCCGGCACCTTGGCTCCTGTAGCTGTTCTTCCCTTGTGTCCCCTCCCTTCCCTTCTCTCACCTCGATCCACCTTCTCCTATCTCCATCGAATCACTCATTTGCTACGCTTCCTCCAATTTTTTTAGCCTTCAGCTGAATTGGTTTGTCTCCTCTTGATTCAAGCTTGCTGTGCTCCGATCTATTTCTGTGTTTGTCTCCTGGTTCCACGAACCTCCAGCTCTCCTTTCCATCTGATCTTCTGTCGTTTGATTGTGTGTTCTTCCGTTCTAGTTAGCCACCATTTCGTGCGCTTTTTGTGTGTTTTCTTTCTTCCCCGCCTCATCATGTTCTGTCCCATCGGTGATCATTCCACTCTGTTCATCTCCAGTTTTTGCAATCTCTGTTTTTTCCAGTGCCTATGATGAGATCTGACCACTCCTCCTTTGGTGTTCTGCCCCCAATCCCTCTCACCCCTCCAGATCCACCACCCAATGCATCAACTGAATCTCACACCAGCCCCCCACAACCCCCTGATATGGTTCTTGTTGTGGCTGGAGCGAAGGTGCAGTCCGGGCGGGCGCAACATCTTCAGGACGACCTTGCGTCCGCAGGAGGATCTCCTGAAGGCCTCCCCAACCAGACGAACCTGCCACCGATTTCCTCCACGGGAGGATCTACTCGCCCGGCGCTGATTCGTGGTGGGGCTCCGTCTCCGGGCAAGGCTGTGGTCACGCCGCCGGGCATGCTAGAGCTCACCAACGGCACGCTCCGGCAGAAGGCGCACGCGATCCACACAGCCCAGCTCCGTTCCCGTGAGGCGCTCAACGGCATGGACACAGCATGGTCGTTCTCGCCGTCGTTCGTGTTCAGCATCCTGTGCCTGGACACGGACGCCTGCGGCCATGGGATCGTGCTCTTCGTCACACCGGTCAGCTATGACCTTGCAGAGGCGTTCCCGAACCAGCACATCGTGCTCATCAACGGCAACACAACGGCGACGTCGCCGACTGCCTGTTCGGCGTGGAGCTCCACACTGACCAGAACAACGAGTTCCGCGACATCAACAACAACCACGTCGGCGTCGTCGACAGCCTCATCTCCGTCGCCTCAACCAGAGCAGCCTACTACGACGATGGTGGCGGCGGCGTGTTCTGCATCCTGACGCTCGCGAGCGGCGAGGCCATGCCGGCGTGGGTCGACTGCGACGGCGAGAGGAAGCGTGTTGACGTCACCATGGCTCCACTGAGCTGTCGGCGAAGAGCTGCTCTCCGGCGGGTACAGCTCCTCGCTGTAGCGCTCCTTCCTGGAGATGCGGTCCCTGCAAGGCATGGTCGACCTCGACAACCAGATCACTGCAACCACGGTGCTCAGCCTCGGCGTGCTCGGGACGTCGCTCCCGCCCTCGGTGGGGACCCTCCACAAGGATCTCTACATTTGCCCCACACCGACCCCACTCCTGCCACTACCCAGTATAATGGGTGCGAACGCGTTTTTCTGGCCTTTGCCCGCTCAGCGGCATCTATCGTCGCCGTCCATCCAACCTCTGTGATTCGTGTAACTGACTTGACATCTCCTTTTATTTATTGTTTCTTGCTCCTATACTCCCTCCGTTTTTAAATGTTTGTCGCCCTGCGCTTCCCAAAAAATACTGTCGGCAATTATATATTAAAAAATATTAATATTTATAATATATAATTAGTATCATCGGAAAGATCTTAACGTCTAGTTTTTTAATAAATTTATTTAGAGATGAAAATGTTGTACGTATTTTGTATAAATCGAGTCAAACTTGCGGCACGAAAACCAACGACGACGGTCAATTAGGAACGGAGGGAGTACGTTGGTACATACTGGCAACAATGACTGCTGGCACAACAGCCAAGGCCGTCTGAGCCAGGGCGTCGGGCTTCACACTGGCTTTCGTGCTGCATCGCTGGCCTCCTGCCACGCTGTGCCGTCTACAGTACATGCCATCGCTGCAAAACGCTTCCCACTGTGTCATGCACGCCTCTGCCCCACTGCCTGGGTTACCATACTGCAATGCCCTTCTTGTGCCTGACCCGATTGGGTTGCTGCTGTTACATTGTCGCTCATATTGATTGGCATAGCAACCATGACAGCCCAGCTGCACCCAGCAATGCTGAGCACAATACGCCTAAGCAGACATCAACTTTGCAAGGGCAAAAAATAGCGTTGCTTGCAGCTCCTTTGCATGTGAACGCTGCCATTAAAAGCCAGGCTACAGGGAGCGGACCTGCACTAGGACCTGCACTCCACGTGTTTGGTCCAAATGTCGTCTCCAATGTGGGCATGCAGGAAGAAAGCAGGAAGGTGCGGCAGCCGTGTTCCACGATCCATATCAATGCCCAAATTAACTCCACCATAGTACACCTTGCCTCCACAGTCAACAATCACTGCGTACCCACCAGTCTGGTTTCCCTTGCCACCTCCGCCTCGTTTAAGCTGCCTGTTGCTGGCCAAGCTGCTGTGTTTGCGTCTGCATCTCGATCCTTGCCTGCCCACTATTGCCGACTTTCTTTACCTCCATCTGATCCCGTTCACACAGCTAAAGGCCAAAGCAAGCAGACCAAAGCAACGAGTCTCCAGCTAAGTCAAGCTACCCACTCTGTCACCTTGGTGCAAGTGCAAGGCTTCGATCTGCAAAGCAATGCTGAATGCATGCCTCTGCTGTGGCCAAAAATAGAATTACTACAGGCTCTATTCAATGGTTATGCTCTCATTGCAGCAATGCCCTGCTCTATCCTCGCTGACCCTCCTGCACTGTGCGCTCGCGCCGCGCTCGATGCCACGCTTCTGAGCACTGTCTCGCATGAGCCTTCATTGCGATGCATCGTCGACCGAGTCACGCACGCTCGTTCCCACTGCCCACACTGCATTGCTGCTGCATCCTGCTTGCGCCTTCTATTGCATGGCCTTGTTTAGGCCTGGTTTAGTTCCCAAAGTTTGTCTAAAGTTTGCCACTCTAAAAAGAAGATTTTCCATCACATCAAAATGTTGGCGCATGCATGGAGTATTAAATGTAGATGAAACAAAAAACTTATTGCACAGTTTGGTTGTACTTTACGAGACAAACGTTTTGAGCCTAATTAGTCAATGTTTGGACAATTTTTACCAAATACCAATGAAATTGCTACAGTGCAGAAACAGTGTTTTCCCAAAGTTTGTATGGGAACTAAACAAGGCCTTAGTTCCCAAAAAGTTCTCCCAAATTTACTATAAAAAAGAAGATTCCTATCACATCAAAATATCGGCAAATGCATGGAATACTAAATGTAGATAAAATCAAAAACTAATTGCACAGTTTTGTTGTACTTTGCGAGACGAACATTTTAAGCCTAATTAGTCAAAGTTTGGATAATTTTTACCAAATACAAACGAAATGCTACAGTGCGCTACAGTGGTGCTCCAAACTTTGGGTGTCCAAAGTTTGGACGAACTAAACAAGGCCCATGTGACTTCATGGGCTCTATGCAGAAACGAATGGGCTCCGGCGCCAGCCCCCAAGGCGCCGGGCGCCATGAGTCTACTGGCGTGGAACTGCCAAGGCGCGGGAGGGAGCCTTGACAGTTCAAAGATGCAGCATCTCTCTCGTCTCATCAGGTCAACCAATGCTCAGGTAATTTTTATTTCAGAAACTCGCAACTCCTCTATTCAAACTGCTAGTTTAGTTAATAGATTTGGTCTTGTTAAAGCTTATACTGTTTCAGCTCAAGGTCTCTCTGGTGGTTTGTGGTTACTTTCTAGAAGTGAAGTCGATGTAGAAGTAGTTGAGTCTAGTCAGTTCTTTATTTTCTCTCTTTGTTTTTTTAAGAGTGTTAGCAAGAAGTTTGGTCTGATTTGCATTTATGGAGATCCTCATCATCATCAAACTACCTGGATTTGGCGTCAAGTACGTCAATTTGTAATCTCCAATCAGAACCTCCTGTTTATTTGTATGGGCGACATGAACAACATCATGCATGTAACTGAGAAGCTTGGCCCTAGGCCCGTGAACCCCCGTTTAATTTCAAATTTTTGTTGTCTAGTTAAAGACTGTGGCTTTTTTGATTTGGGTTACAACGGACCTGCTTACACTTGGTCAAACAAAAGATTCAATTCAAACCCTACATATGAAAGGTTGGACAGATTTCTAGCGAATGCAGAATGGTGCTCTATCTTCCCCAACACTATGGTCTACAATCTCTCGGTGCTCAAAGGTGACCATGCTCCTATCCTTGCAGTCATCAACTCCAAAAGAGGTAAGTCTCCCAAACCCTTTAAATTTGAAAATTGGTGGTTGTTAACTTCGGATTATGAGCAAATAGCTAAAAAGAGCTGGAATAAATCTTCTGGGCGCCCTTTCCATCTTAAAACCTTGTTTCTTGCTAAGGACCTCAGAAAATGGCAAAAAACTAAATCTAACAATAAAGCTCTTCTCCAGGACATAGAAGACAGGTTGCTTTTCCTTCAATCTAAGCCACCTAACCTGCAAAATCCCAGTCTGCAAAAACATCTTATATATCAATATGAAAATATTCTTGCTATGGAAGAGGCCTATCATAAACAAAGATACAAAAAGAACTGGGCTATCTCTGGTGATAGGAACACCAGATTTTTCCATCAATCGATTGTTAAAAGAGCTAGAAGAAACACTATAACCCATTTTATCAATCCTGATGGCTCTTATGCTACTACTCAAGACAAGCTTGCCAAAGTTGCCACTGATTATTTCATTGAGCTTTTTAGTGCAGATACTCAGAGTATAGAAAAGGTAAGCATCTGGAAATCCCAAAATGAATTCCCATCTGCCTTATAGGAAGATTCCTACACCAACTCAATACCAGATTTGAGAGAAATCCACTCAATTGTTTCATCTATGAGAAGCAACGCGGCCCCAGGGCCAGATGGTCTAAATGCTGCCTTCTACAAATCATCTTGGCAATGGACAGGTACAGATATTCTTGGTTTGGTTACTGATTTTTATAAGCATAACTGTCTTCCTAGAAAGATCAATTCGGCTCACATTGCTCTTATCCCTAAAGTGAATGCCCCTAACACTCCCAAGGACTACAGACCTATAAGTTTGTGCAATGTTGTTTATAAAATTATTGCCAAATCCCTTGCTGAACGCATTAGGAATCATCTCCCTCATATTATTCATCCTTCCCAATCTGCTTTCATACGGGGAAGACACATTGCCTCCAACATCATCATAGCTCAGGAAATCATTCATAGTTTTAACTTAAAAAGCTGGAATCAAAGAGCTTTCCTTCTTAAAGTAGACCTAGCAAAGGCTTTTGACAGAATTGAATGGCACTTCATAGTTTCAGCTCTTAAGAGGCAAGGCTTTACTGATCACTTCATTAGCCTCATATACAGTTGCATTTCTTCAACTACTATGTCTGTAATTATCAATGGTCAACCAGGTCTCTCCTTTTGCCCACAGCGTGGAATCCGCCAAGGTTGCCCTCTCTCTCCCTACCTCTTCATTTTGGCTGTCAATGAACTCTCTATATGCTTGCAGAATCACTCATCTTCTCACCAAATTCAAGGTATCACTCTGGGACCAAATTGCCCCTAGATCCACTCTCTTTTATTTGCAGATGATCTCCTGGTCTGCGGGCAAGCCACCAAAGATGAAGCCACTAGAATAAATAATATATTGCAGGAGTTTTGTGCTGCTTCCGGACAAACACCCAATATGGCAAAGTCTTCGATTGTTTTCAGCAGAAATGTCAATGAGCAGAGTAGGAAAGATGTCAAAGATATTTTTCCTGTGCAGGATCTTCTCCCTAATACTATCTATCTTGGTCATCCTCTCATATTCAACCACAATGACAGAACTAAAGCTTACTCTTTTATCATTAACAAGTTTAAGTCCAAACTGACTAGAATAAAGGCTAATAAGTTAAACCATGCTGGCAGATTAGTTTACATCAACTCAATTCTTTCCTCCATCCCTATTTACTACATGACCACTATTTTGTTTCCTGATAACTTCATTTCAAAAATCAATTCTATAATTCGTAAATTCTGGTGGTCTGGAGTTCAAGAGGAAAATGACAAGCAAAGTTTCAATTTTAGATCTTGGAAAGATATTTGCAGGCCAAAAAAGGAAGGAGGACTGGGTGTAAGGGATCTTATGAAGGTAAACAAAGGTCTTCTTCTCAATGCTGCTTGGAAGATTGCTACAGGTACAAATCAGTTTTTAACTGCAGTCCTTAAATCCAAGTACTTTCCCCACACAAGCTTCTGGAAGGCTAACAAAAATGCAGCCAAATCTGCCTTTTGGTCCTCGATCATGAAAGTTAAAGATATTCTCATCCAAAATTGCACTATTCAAATTCAAAAAGGTAACTCTAGCATTTGGTCCACCCCTTGGTGCGATATTTGGCAGGACATTTACAAACACATTCAGCTTGCTGATTCCAGTGTTACCATGCCTAGTAAAGTCTCTGATTTATGGATTAATGGCACCGCACTTGGAACACTAATTTCATAGACACTATTTTTGATCAACAGGCCTCTCAAGCTATTACAAAGATTACTCCCATCCCTTCTGATAATGATGACAATATAATTTGGACTCATTCTAACAAAGGAACTTGCACTACCAAAGATGCTTTCAGGTTTTTCAATCAATCCATGCAGGTTCAACAGATAAGGTTCACGAAGCATTTCTGCTCCTGCACTAAACATTCTTAACAGGTGCTGGAAACACAAAGAAATTTCTCCAAATATCAAAACTTTCTTCTGGAGACATGTCAGGAACGCCCTAGCAACAGGGAAGAGAGCTGAATGTGTCTATGATCAACAATTCTTCCATTGTGATTTTGCAAGAGCTGTGGTAAGATGGAAACTGATTCTCATCTTTTCTTCCATTGTGATTTTGCAAGAGCTGTGTGGTTTGCTGCCAGACCATCAATCAGAATAACAGCTCTACCAGATGAACAGGAAGGTGCACAAGAATCCTTGTCTACACTTCTAACTAGCACAACCACTGATGAAATCATGAATGATATAATTACTACTCTGTGGTTTTTATGGAAAGCTCGCAATGAGCTTCGCTTTCGCCAGAAAAAATGGACTGTTTTGCAGGTTCTCTATGCCGCACGGGCGCACAAAAGAGCATTAACAACTGCTCTCAAGGAAGAAAACTCAACCAACGATGCCAATAAGGATGGCAGCGGGTCGGGTTCGGGGCGGGTACCCGCGGGTTTCGGGTCTTGCGGATTCGGGTTTGGGGATGATTTTTCACCCACGGTTTTGGGTTCGGGTACCCGAAACCTAACGGGTTCGGGTTCGGGTTCGGTTTTTCACCCGTGGATATCCAATGGATATCCGAAATATGTATATATATGTGAATATGTGTATATATACATGTAAATATGTGTGTGTATATATATAAATATATGAATATATGTATATATATGTGTAAATTTGTGTATATATATACGCAGGTTTCGGGTATATATTCGGGTTTCGGGTACCCGTTCGGGTTTCGGGTATCCGCGGATTTGGTTTTGGTTATAAAATTCCACCCGAATCGGGTTCGGGTTCGGGTTTTGATTTCGGGTTTCGGGTTTGGGTTCGGGAAGAGACTACCCGATCCGAACCCGACTCGTTGCCATCCTTAGATGCCAAGCAAGCAGATGAATCGGCATCTCCTGGTCTTCAGGAAGGAATGGGGTCAGGGCACACCTGCCAAAGCCACGTTCATCCTCCTTTGCAGGGACCATCAATATACACTGATGCAGCAAGAGCACCAGACGACTACTCTCATGAACCAAAACCAGCTGGGCTTGGGGTTTACATAACTCACCCATAAGAAAATCTAAGCATCAAAGTGCAGGCAATAAGTTGGAAGACCACTTCTGTGCTGATGTCTGAAGCTTCGGCGTTAGAGCTTGCAGCACAGATTGCTTCCAAACTCAATCTTCAGAGGGCTGCAGTTCACAGTGACAACGACACTCTTGTCAGATTCTTCAACCAGGGTGATCATAACCATCCGCCGGATTGGAGGATAAAATTCCTCACTGAGTGCTTCCTTAATCAGGCAAAAGAGCTTTCCATGTCGCTGAGCAAAATCAGCAGAACCAACAATCAAATAGCTCACACTTTGGCCTCACGTGCTCATGCCTCGCTAGATTCTGTTTCACCCCAAATCCAACTCCGATGTAACAATCCCCTTCATGGTTCCAATTGTTATTTTCTACAAGTGTTAGGGGAAATGACTGTAGCTCATTGTAATATTTCAGCAATTCTTTGCTGCATTTGAATGAAAGTTGCTTTCTTGTCAAAAAAAAAAAATGAAACATAAAACTTGCATACTCATCTCATCCATATAGGCATGCATATGCATGCAGGTTTATCACACTTGGACAGACATCATGATGTGCAGTTGTATGCAGGTAAGTAATGTCCGTGTGTGTGGCCCGTACACAGGTAGGCGTGTCCATTTTTGGCATGCATACACGTACGAGCGCCCGTGTACGCACACGTACAGGCAGCGTGCTCACGTGCTTGTTGAGGCCCGCCGGCATTGGAGTGTGCCACGTACACATACGTCGGTACGTACGATTGTGTCGTGCACGCACGCACAGGCGTGTGGCTATCTTCAACTCTGTCGAAACATTGGAGAACGTGGGGAGACGGGTCCGCTGGGCCGGCCCATGGTGGCCGTGTCGCGCGCTCCGACTGCAGCGCGACCTGTCGTCTGTTTAACTTTTCGTTTTTTTATTTACTATAATATATAAATGAAATGGGGATTAGACTCACCAAATTATCTGCTGGCTCCGTAGTAAAGTTGATGTAGCGAAGCATTGCACACATCATATAAAACCCGCACTCATTGTTTCCCACAGGTTGTCGCAGAAACATGACGCCCTCCATTTCAACAACCTTGAAGTCGGTTTGCGTCCTGCCTCTATGTCTTTTCCGAACACTATGCAACATTATAATAAATAGTGAAAAGGATATGTGTGATCAGAAAATAATATGTTATTAGAATCGCTTACGAATTCAGCATGTCCACCGGTGGTTGCAGAAGCTCAAAGGGTTTCTTCTTCGAGTCCTACACCTCGATCTGATTTTTTTTCAAGATTGACACAAAGGAGGACGTAATATTCTCTGCAATCACAGAATCCTAATTAGTGAATAATTTTAACAGAAAAAGAAGCATAAAAACAAAGGTCGAGAACACATACTGGCAGTTATAGGCTAGAAGTATGTGGGTTTTCTTGTTCGTCATGAACTGTTCAAAAATCCCCGTCAATACATCTACCACGTCAGCCACTCTTCCAATTCGGCCTGTGCAGGCTTTCTCATTGACTCGGACGGGGTCTAAGAAGCCTAAGTGTTGCTATTTGCGTTTTACTATGTAATATTTTGCCATACAACTACATAAAAATCATGGGAAGTGCACAAAGTTAACAAATAGTGTCTCGAAAGAGCAGTAATTAGGATTTCATGCGTGTAGTGTACTTACATAGTCCACAACGACAATAGCTGTATGTCGAGGTTGCGTCTCTGATATAGCTGGAACAGGCACTCCCACTCGACTTCGAACTTCTCTTCTTCAGCATAATAGTAAACCCACGGCGAACGGATAATAAAACCAAAGCCTAACTCCTGGGTCTCAAGTGCTTGGGACATGTAATAATCATGCAAGTGACGCAGCGGTGTGGGCAAATTATCGTACTCATCGTCGGCAACAAAATAATCGCCTCTTACAAACTTCATTGCCAATGGTGCCGTCACTAGTGAATCCCAGTAGAGGTCCTTGGCTTCCTAGCTGGTCAATGTGGGGTTGTCTTCGATTAACTTATTTATATTCCTTCTATGTTCATGGAATTTTTCGTCCTCCATTTCATTATTGTACTTGTTCATTGTATGCCTTTTATATTTGTTCCTCTTCATGGCCTTAGGCATGTCGGCAATTAGATTGAAGAAAGGAACATATTTTTCCTTTGGTATACGGACAGTGAATTTTTGGTTCATCAAGTTTGTAACGCTACCACTGAACGGCCTTTTCTTTGGCTCCCCTTGGGTTGCATTATCAACCGATCTCAAGGACCTTTTGTGCGACTGCGAGGATCCCTTTGATGTAGAGCGAGGAGGAATCTTTGCCCGACTTGATGAAGAGGGACCAGGAGGAGGAGCAGTATTCTCTTTTGACCGGCCTGATGTAGAGGGATGACGAGGAGGTGGAGAAGGAAGAGGAGGAGTCTACTGACGATGACAAGAAGCAGGAGGAGGAGGAGGACTCTGCTGACGAGGAGGGGGAGAAGGTTGACTTCTTGGGGGTGACGGCAATGTAGGGTGATCTTCTCTCCTCGGAGATGCTGAGTGGTGGGGCGAAGAGTCGCATTCGTCCTCTTCATCTGAGGACATCTCGTGATCAAGCTTAATGAAGCGCTTGCGCTAGGCCACATGAACACCCTTGTTCTGAACAAGTTTTGGCAAGTCTTGCACTGCGGGGTACTCAATGCATATCTTGTTGTACTTTTTGTCAAGTATTGTGTCAATGGTAACATTGGCGTACCCTTGTGGAATTGGGTGGCCATTAATGGTACCATCTCTGGCAGGCCAGGCCTAGCCAAGTGCCACCTTGTATTTTGTCCATTGCTGACGAACGTACAGCTTGACATTGGCTGGTTCGTTGATGTTGTCCACCGGATAAGGCGCATTCGTTTCTTCTTCGCCAAAAGGGGTCGACTCACAGCTGCTGCGATCCCTTATCTGTGGGTTAAGAAGCGCAGGGTCTGGTTGTACCTCTGCTGCCCTGGATGCCAAAACTTCCTTGACTCGTGCCTCAACGGTCACCTCAAGTGTTGCGTTCCATCTCCCTCATTCCTCATCGTCTGTGCCTCCTGTGCCTCTCTACTCCTCGAGCGGCTCCGGTAACTTGCAGATGATTCCAGGAATCCTTGTTTCCAATTAACAACACGGTTCCTCTAGTGCGGCCAGGATGCTCCTTGTTTCTAAGTGCTTGGGTGAGCACGTCGTTCTCCCTGTCAGATGTGCGAGTCCCTTCCTCACCTCCGCAGTTATCTGGGAGATCCTCAAGACGATGCCGCTCATGGCTGGATCATCTATGCAGCTCGAGGCTGGATTATTTATGGTGCTAAAGCTCCCATCATCACCATGACGTGCCTTCCTCCCGATACAGTATATTATCGATCTGGTCTCCCAATGGGCAGTCTCAACCTTAACGCCTTCATCAACAAGTCTTTTTATCTTTTCAAATTCTACCTCAATAACTAGCCCAAGTTTGGCATAACCACGAGAGCCGACATGATAGCGATTATCCGATTTCTGCGAGTTCTCCTTATTCTTCCTGCTCAGTTCTTGGAACTCCTCAGATAACCTATATTCCTTGAACTCCTGTCAGAAGGGCCTCTGCTTGGTAAACTCTCCTTCATCAAAATTTGGTTCTCTATTTTTGAGGATAAATTTCTTGTGCAAGCCCCCCTTGAAATTCTTGAAGCATGTCCCCATGAGTTCATAGGCTTTTTCTTGACTAGGTCTTTGTCATACTCCCCATCTCGTGGGAAAGTGAAATACTTTAGGAGCTCTGTGTCCTATATGTGATCCTTCTCACTTTCAGGGATCACGTTCGGGTCATTAGGCTTCCCAATCCACCTGTGGTACTTGATGGGGATGAAGTCCCTTACAAGCAACCCGATGATTCTAGAGTATTTTGACAAAGCAACCGGCGGTTCGGACGGCACCCCGAATTCATCGAATTCTCTGATGTGCCAGTGTGCATTGCTTCTACTGATAGGAAGCTTTGAAATGCCTCGCTTGGTTCTGGCTCGCTGGGTACCCGAACCCTCTGGCTCATTGGCCGACGGAGGCTCCTACTGGAGAAAACGAGTAAGCTAATACCCTCTCAATTGATTAGCGTGCATGGCAACCTAGTCAAATGACACCTAAATTACCTGGTCATCTTGGTCATATTGTTGTAGGTTTAGATAATTGCTCGGGCTCTCTTCTTCCTGTCTGTTCTCACCGGCCTGATTGTCCCCGACACTGTTAGTTGTATCTTGCTGCGCTACCGCCCGGGGTTACCGGTGGCTACTTGTTCCCTATCGGTTCTTCAGCGATAGGGAAGACCGCGACGGACAATGGCTGCAACACGATCAAGGTCAGTTCGTGCTTTGGACAACAACTATAGCATATGTTCACACTATACAATTATTATTAAGCAACTAAGAGAATTAATGCAAAATGTAATAATAAGTAGCAAATTCATTCTTTCGTTGACCACATGCTACATAGTACACCTGCCGCACTACGAAAATAACCCTACATCAACTTTCCAATCAGAAAAGCAATGACCATAGCCATAAACACTAGCATGGCATCTTTCTAAGACCATGGAGCAACTATCCTGGTCTTCACATCTCTAGCGGGTGGCTTCTCTTCAATCTCCGGTGCCGGCTTCTCTTCAATCACCATTGCCTGCAGATGGACAGGGTTCGCACTCCTCCAACCATAGAAGGCGCTCAAAGCTTCATCTTTTGTGTTGTATTTTTTGTGCACATTACCCTGGTGTTGACGGTAGATAAGTGTCATTTTAAACGTTAACGAAATATGAAAAGGACCTAAAACATAATTACCACATACATATAGGGGGTTTTCTGACAGAATTCCATGAGTTTTGGTGAATGTCTATTTCTACAGGGTGTCAGCTGGAAATAATCAAAAGAGGCCCATATGTCAGAATTATGGAAGAATAAAAATACTAGGACCACTTTTTTGGAATCTGGAAGACTCGAGAAGCCTGTGGACCAAAGGAGAGGCTGAACCGCCATGGAAGTAGGGCAGCCGCCCTCCCCTAGGGCGGGCGCCCTGGCCAGGTAGCCAATTAGGCTTTGGCTCATGGATCCCTACTCCATTGCCTTTGAGGATCAAGGAAAAGTGGTTGATTTAAGTCGGTTTGATCTGACGGCTGCGGTTCATCCTAGGGGCCTATATAAGCAGGCCCAGACCCCAGGCTTTCAGGCATTCATTCATTATTGAGAGGCGTCCCTCAAAAGGATGATCTCTCCTCTCCAGAAGAATTAGGGCTATACTTTCCAATGTAGTAGATTAGTTCTAGTTGAGAGTTAGGGAGAGCGGAGCTGCGCTTCAGTTCTGGAGAAGTCTTCGGAGTTCTGGTATATCTTTGTATCTTATCTTTGTAAGACTTATGCTTTAATATATTTATCTTCTCTATTTACTTTTATGCCTTTCATATATTGTTTAGTATAGTTGTTATACTTTAGCATAGGATCTCCGCTCGCATCGAGTGCTCTAGTTGTCATGAGATTAGAGTAGTAATTGATAGTGTAGACATGGTGTCTAGACTAGAGGTTACCTGAGATTGCACCCAATCCTACGGATTGTTGTGGTAGCCCCAGGATCATGACAGTCCTCATGGCCGACGTATTCCACCTCGTTCGGGTTGGTATTTGTAGGACCGTAGTCAGACCTTCCTAGCCCCTTTCTCATCCCAGTCTGTGGCTAGTGTTCTGATGTCCCGAAGTGCCATTGTATAATTGCTATATCTATCAATCCTTTGTTATCTTAGAACCCAAGTAATAGAGAAGTATTTAGGAACCTTGATCTCTCCCATTGTCCTCTCAGTATAGCTAACTACTCCTTTATCATAGAATTCTCTTATGAGTCATTGTTCATAATTCATATCATTTATCACTTACCCCTACTTTAGTCTAGTTGATTTACTAAGTTAGTAGATACGTGATGGTGAATTATCAGATTCTTTAACCCATGCTTCCCTGTGGTAAAATATAAATAACGATACCTGGAATACTCCCGGTTAAAATGCTACAATGGTGTTCTGTGCACTTGCGGAATCCTTAATATTCTAATTGCACTTAATAAATACCAACAAGCATTTTTGGCGCCGTTGTCGGGGAAGCATTTGGCATAAAGATTTTGAGAATGAACTTGATGTCTGCTAATTGAGTGTATCACTAGCTTTAGTAGGATTACCCTTGTTCTGTTGAGTGTGGAATAGACAGAACAATAGTCACCGTTTCAACCTTTCGGCAAGCTTCCACAAGAAAAAGAAAATATGGACGAACCCAGGGTGCCTGAATATTCGTGATTCATCAACATTGGAACCCTGCCATCTCACAGGTATGTGTATACATATATATTATTCTAACCATGTGTAGATTAAAGAAGATGTCGTCGTCACAAGAATTCAAATCACATCTCAAGTGACGAGAACGAGTGCTGCAATCATGGTAAGTATATCAAGGTGAGACAGTCTCGCTCATGGACTCTAAAATTAATGAGTAGTTATCTTTCAATTTCTTACATTCCACTGCACGTCTACATTGAATAATCCATGCATCCACCCCATTTAGTTTTTCCCATGTCAAATCCACTGCATGTTTATACATCCATGCCACTTGCATCTTCATTAGAAAGAAAAAAAAATCTCTCACCATGGTCATACTCTTTCATCTCTAATAAATGAGTAAATCTCTATAGTGCTTTCCATGCTACCTGTGTTTGCTATAGTACGCTTGGGTTTGGGGTGCTTCATATGGCAATATGGGTACTTCCAGAGGCTTTTAAATTAAGCGTGCTGCTTAGGTTAAATAGCCTTCCTTAATTAAATTAGACATGGAGTCTAGTTTGGTTATTGAACTAAAAATTGCTAGTGTAGACATTGGTTATTTTGTGGACTAACCCTTGCAGAAAATTCTGAAATCCAATTTGGGTAAGTCAAGAGATGAACTCACATCAGAGATGAAGCAAGGCATATGATGAACTCCAACAACTTTGTGCAAAAGACAAGGCTCATCATCTATGGAAGAACTATAAGTGGTCATTCACTGTGTCTTTTGCTACAAGTTATCTTTGCCTTGAACCATGCTAGAATGCAGCGAATAAATAGAATCACTATAAAAAAATGATGATAAACAAAATCTATGTTAAAGTGAATTAACAATCATATTTCCATTAGCATATATGAAATACAAATAAATTGTGGACAACAACCTGCATCTTGAAATTGTTGCAATCCTTTGGGTATATGTCCACTAACATTTTGCAGAAAAGAATCTTCGGTGTGCCTATTCATGGTTTGGCACGAGCTTGCCAAACCACCACTTTAATGATGGAACAAAGAAGATGAGTGCTACATGGAATCCACAATATGAGCACTCACTCTAAGGAGGTGGATGAATGGAGCTACAAACCAAGAGCAAAATAGTCTAGCATTGAGTATTTCTAAAACTCAAAGCTAGGATGCTGATGAGAAGCAAGGTGAAACTCACCTCATATTATCCAATGTGAGACCTGCACTCATCATCTTAGAAGACACCATCTGGCATGTCGGCAGGAGGGACGATAAGGATGAGAAGTTGCCAATACATCATGGCGTCCATCCTTGTATCAACAAACATCAATCAATGGTAGGCTACCGACTAATTCTAGAAAGATCTTGAACAACCATGGTTGCAAAAATGAGATGTCTTCAAGCCAATGGAGATAAAGCTTTCATGCAAGTACCAATGAGATTCCTTGATTGATCATCAAGACAGCTGGCATATCGTTAACAACTCATCACCATGCCGCTAGAAGACAAAGACCATCAAGGAGGAACTCAAGTCTGCATCTCCAATGAACATCGTCAACCAAGACTCATCAAAAATCAAGAAAGGTTGATGAAAGAAGAACATGCACCCATCTGCGTCCTCCTCTCCAAGATCATATAGTGTGGAAAGAAGCTGAATGCAAGGGAGAAATCTTGCTCAATGAGTCCTCACTGATAATTAAAGATTTGAGAACAAAGGATGAACAATGTCTGAGGACATCGAGGCCCAACACACTCTAAGGGATGCTTCAACATTCACACTTGACTCCAAGTGTTGAGTGCTAACGAGCTCCAAGCTTGAGGGAGGAAGGCTAATAACTCCTCTCAAGATGATCTAGCAAATATATTAATAGGAAATCAGGCTGAGTCTCGTGGATCATGCTCCCACCGCCTTCCAAATGCAATAAAAGCTATTCATTAAGGTCGGTTTGATCCAAGGGCTACGGTTCATCCTAGGAGGCTATACAAACAAAGCCCTGGCCCCTGGAGGAGGAATTCATTATTCATTATTCATCTCATTGTGGAGATGAGAGGGCTCCCTTGAAAGGATGCTCTCTCTCTCTCTAGAGAATTAGGGCCTAGACTCTCCAATGTAGTAGATTAGTTTTAGATGAGAGTTAGGGAGAGCGGAGCTGTGCTCCGGTTCTAGAGAAGTCTTCAGGGATTTGGTATGATTTGTATCTACTCTTTGCAAGACTTATGATTTAATATATACATCTTCTCTATTTACTTTTTGCCTTTCATAAGTATGATTAGTATAGTTGTTACATCTTAGCATGGGATCTTTGCTCGTATTGAGTGCTCTAGTTATTCATGGTAATTAGAGTAGTAATCGATAGTATAGGCATGGTGTCTAGACTATAGGTTACCGGAGGTTGCGCCCAATCCCACGGATAGTTGTGGTAGCCCCAGAGGTAACAGCTCTGTCAGGCCATTGCAATCTACCCCATTCGGGTTGTTGTTTTTAAAGCTTTTTGGCAGCCTTATCTCGACTGCTTTCTTTCTTTCAAGAGTCGGAGAGGTACTGTTGCTCTAAAGTGTCATGTGTGTAATCGCTATATCTAACCATACCACAGTTACATAGAACCAAAGTAATAGAGAAGTGCATAGGAACCTTGATCTCTTCCATTGTCCTCTCACTATAACTAGCTACTCATTATTATACAATTCTCTTATGTGATTCATTGTTCATAACTCCTATCATAAATCACTTACCCCTGCTTAAGTCTAGTTGGTTTATTAAATTAGTAAGATACATGGTGGTGAATTATCATATTCTTTGACCCATCCTTTCCAGTGGTAAAATATAAATAACGATACCTAGAATACTCTCGGTTAAAATGCTACAATGGTATTCTGTGCGCTTGCAGAATCATTCATATTCTAACTACACTTAATAAATACCAACAAGCAATTTTTGGCGTCATTGCCGGGGAAGCATTTGGTGTAAAGATTTTGATAATGATCTTGATATCTAGTAGTTTAGTATATCACTAGCTTTAGTAGGATTACCCTTATTCTATTGAGTGTGGAATAGACAGGACATCAGATGCCGTTTGTTAACACTGGATTTTGGTAAGGCTGAGAAACTAACAGGTGGACCAACGCATAACAGGCAAAGGGCATTCGGCAAGCGGTTGAGCAGTTGACTGATTCGGCAAGCTAACTGTGCAGTCGGCTAAATCTCCAGCGATTCGGCAAAAGGCTCACGTGTTCGGTTACCTCAGAGAATTAATGGTTCTATTCGGGAAACAAGATATGGCAAGAGAACCGACTAGAAAGAGGAAAAACGTGATGATAAAGGACTCTGAGCTGGATTAGAGTTATTT
>DXKC01007830.1:0-13008 GCA_031170775.1 Cymbopogon citratus
AACTGTGGGAACCTCTGGAACCACTTGACCAGGAAGGTGTAGGCGTCATGGGCGGTGAGCTCGTCGCCAAATCTCTCGAGATCCGAGGTGGTGTTGGTGTAAGAGAAGCCAACACCAGCAGGGGATTCCAAGAAGAGCAGATTGGCCTCTCTGTTCCACGACTCCGGGTTGAGCCGGAGCTCATGGCGGCGAGGGTTTTGGATCAAGAAGGGTCCCAGCTCCTCGATTGCACCGGTGCCCAGCGACGAGCACCCCGGCCCGCCGTTGAGCCACAGCACCACCGGCTTCTTGTGCGCGTCGTGGGTGGCCTCCATGAACCAGTAGAAGAGCGCGCGGCCGTGCGTCTGGTTCACCGTCACGTAGCCGGAGAAGTGCCGGAACCCAACCTCCGACGGCTGCCCCGGCAGGGCCTCTACCCGGTCAGCCTCCTGCCGCGCGAACACGGCCTCGTAGTCGAGGTGATGCTGCCTCGCCGCCACCGTCCTAGACGACGTAGAGACGCCACCGCCGGACAGGAGCACGATGGCGACGAGGAGAAAGGCTGCTACCGTCGTCATTGCTGCGCAGATTGCTCTTACTTGGTTTTCGTTCTGTCCTCCGTATCTCTGTATATATATCTGTTGTATATAATTATACGAGAGAGATATTTGATTTCTCGTATATGATATATCATCCACCGGCCACCATTATATATACGAGAGAGATGGATACATCTGTTGTATATATCCATCTGGCGGTGGGTGGCAGCTGGTAATTAATCCACACCCATGGGACGTAAATTAAACACGATACAATCAATCGGTATAGATAGATACCGTGTATGCTAATGCTATACTAAACGGTCTCCAGCTCTACCTGCATGCGTGCCAAATTTCCGATAACATGTATGGACCAATGTACTCCACTATCTAGTCCATATACATATTTCAATTCATATATATGCAGGGTATCCCGTCCGTGTGAACGAATGAACAAATATATGTAGAATAAATGACCAGGTACAGTCGATTGTTGCAATCAGATCAGATCAGAACAGCACTGTGCTATCATCAATCTATTGCTAGCGCAGTACAGCAATGTTCCATTCTGCCATGCCATATATAAGTTAACATTCACCAGACGTGACAATGGTGTATATATAGTAACCAAAGCCACAGTGATTCAGAGACTAACTCGAACAAAATCAACTCCATCACACAGTGGACATACTGATGAAAACCAAAATATCTCTATATGTATCAATCAATGTATAGCTCTGCCTGGGATCGGATGCAATTCATCCCGTAAACACATGCATCTTGTATACAATTACAATACATCTAGCTACGCCCCATCAAATTGCTGCGTACCTACTCTTTTGTAGGACTACCAGGCAACCGATTGTGCTACCAGAGCTACAGACAGAGCAAGGTCATAGAAATAAGAAGAAGAAAAAATGATTGATGATCAAATACTGGAGCTAGCCGTCGCTTCCATGGCACTGACCATCGAGTAACTAATGTGTTGCACACTTTTAGAACGTAATCTTCACTGTAACCATCGCATTAATTGGTACGGCACATATGCTCCGCCAAGTCAACTCTTCTGTTGCCACCAATTATCCACTAGTCACGGCACGGTTCATCAAAGCTGGATCAGTGTAGCAACCATGGCACCCAAGAAGGTATGTATTGACTTGCATTCAGTCCAATGCAGTTTTGGTCCTCCGAGCTGACACTGGTTTAGGCAGACCATCAAGCAACGGACGGGTGAAGGAATCATGGTTGAAGGTCCACTTTGCACTGGACCACATAGAGACTCCATTTTCCGCATCTGCAAAGTTCGGCGCGCTAGGCGACTTCCTCACAGTGACAGATTTGAACCCGTTAAGAAACGACATGCTGCTCTTCTGGCTGGAATCTGCGCTGCTTGTATCCATGTTTAAACGGATACTGGAAATTGGCCGTGGCAACAGACTCTTGATTGCCTTAATTGGATCTGCTAGAAAATCATCCTGGGTGTTCGTTGTGTTGGACTCTGCTTCCACTTTCTGTCGCCGCCGCACCGAACCGTCTTGCTTTGGTTTGGGTGCCATGTCGCCCTTGGTCCCATTGGCAACATTCGTTGCTGAAAACCCATTAGCTGGGGCTTCAAAATCCCAGCTTCTGTCGGTACCCTTCGTGCCTGGAGCTGCAGAGGCATTGAGCAATGTTTCACTGAGGTTACTCTGGAAGCCGCCGTCCTTATGGTACACAGACATTTCAGTGATGCGATCCATGGTATTTCCTTCCTGAGATGTTAGGCCGTAGTATCTCTGCAAGGTACTCATTGCAGGTGACGCCCCCTGCTGACCAGACTTTGATGAATCTAGTGAATCAAGAGCATCTCTGTTTTGCTGATGGTTTGGAGCCCGTGCTCTGAAGAAACAACAAAAATTTAGTTCAAAATGCACTATTGTATCACTTGTCAACTGAAAAATATCATAAAGATGTCGCTGCAAAGATCTTCACATTTATTATTGTTTTTTTTGTTTCACAAAGGATTTAACAGGTTTATGTTTCACCTACTGACAATGGTCGAAATGCAGTTGTAGTGATATCAGTAGAGCTTAAGCAATGGCAGATAAACCGGGAGCAAACCAATCATTTTGAGTATATGGTAAATGGTACTCCCTCCATCCCTAAAAGAGTGTCCGTGGGATGCGTGCCACGAGTTTAATTCGATTTGTAGAAAATACATGCAACATTTGTATCTCCAAATAAATTTGTTAAAAAACTAGATTCAAATATCTTTTGAATGATATTAATTATGATACTAATTGATGATATTTATTATTTATAAAAATTGCCGGTAATTGTTTCTTGGGAAGCGAAGCGACACTTATTTAGGGACGGAGGGAGTAATAGACAGTTGAGTGTCAACATTGAGTTCTAAGGGTGGAAAAATGTTATGCTTTCTCTGCAACTAATTCAAAACTAACAAAAAAAGTTAAATTACTTAAGAGGTTTTGGGCATGGTGTAGAAGATTGAGTAGGAAAAAAACAGACATGAGGGAGGGGAGACGTACCTTTTCGTTCTTTGACCAGAAGCATTCAGTTTGACAGAGGATGGCATGGGCATTCCTGGAAGAGGTATGAGCAACGTTTTGTGTGCAAACATCTGGCTGTCAGTGACCAAACTGTTTGCCCTCTTAATATCAGATATCTACATGTACATAATAAAAGAAGTAAATCGTTAATACAACAACTCAAAGGCTCATGATGTCAAATTCGGGGCGGAAAAAGGCTCATAATTTAGGACGTTTAGTGTAGGCCAGTATGGCTGAAAATAAGGATTTTAGAAGCAAAGTAAAGAAGCTGCAAATAAAAGAATCTATGAAAGGTAAATGTTGGGTCCTTGGTGTCGCTGTTAATACCAACAGTTGTTGACGTAATAGGTGTCAGTCAACGTTACGTTTACTATACGGATTTATACGAACTAAAACAGATGACGCAAAGATCATTCATCACTTTGAAGGTCAGCTACGAGCATTACAAGCATATGGTAAAGTTTCTTCGGATCTTTTCAGTAGACGAAGACGAAGCAGAGGAACGGAGATTCTTTTGAGATATCATTCGCTTCTTTTGCGTGTAGCAAGAAATGAGGAAAAGTTGAAGTTTTGGCGGGCGGGATGTACAGGCTTTAACCCACCACCACCATCCAAAGCCATGAGCAAGGGAGGGGAGGGGAACAGAAAAAAAAAATGAATGATGAGTACCTCGACGCCGTACTTGATGGCGATGCCGGCGAGCGTGTCCATCCGAGTAACCTCGTGCTCCAGGAGGTGGTGGTGGGCGAGCGGCGACGAGGGAGGCGTCGTCTCTGGCGAGAGTACGGCGCCGCGGAGGGCGTCGTACTCGTCGGAGAGAGGGTGGGAGATCCCCATGGAGGGCGAGGCGAGCAGCAAGCGAAGTCAGGGCGGGGCGGCGCTGGATGGTGGGCAGATCTCGGCGCGCAGCGCAGAGCAGAGCGCGATTCTGGGGCGGCGCTGGATGGAGGAGAAGGAGAAGAAGGAGGAAGAAGGTTGGGTGCAGCTGAGGCGTCGCCGTCGGTGGAAGGAAACGAGGAGAAAAAGGCGCGCCTTTTCTTGTGTTGCAGGGGAGGGGAGCCTGCCGATTGCCGAAATGATTTTTTTTTTTTTTTGGAAGGAAAGGCAAGGCTTTGCAACAAAGACGACGACCAAGCAAAGCCTCCATTTCTCTATTTTTTTTTTTCAGATTCCTCCATATTTACGCGGTTCCGGAGCCACGTGATAATAGTGCTTACACACTGTTCCACCGACGGCCGGACCCCACCCCACCCCACCGCGTGTCCTGCTTTCGCCGCCGCGCTGTCCGTGGTCAACCTTTGATTCCTTGAGAGCTGTCATCAAAATCAAAAGAAAAAAAAAAGGAAAAACTTTGATTCCTTGAGTTGATTCCAATGAGCGATCCATAAACCTATGCCTCTGATACTATAAACAAAACGGGCTGAGAATTGCTAAAAGAATAAAATGTATGGTCTTTAAATTTGTCTCCTTGCTTCTTGAACCTAAGAGTTTACTTTTGTGTTTCTAGGTAAATGAATGTATTTATCTCGGGCTAATCCACGTCCAGTTCAAATTTTCATTTTTAGATCATTATTAAATTTTTCACCATATATTATCTAGGTCCAAACAAGCTTAAATATACAGCTCGCATGTTGTTTTCAAGGCTCTAGCACTCCATCTACTACATGCTCATTCGTCTCTTGTTGCTGCAGCTCCAAGTTCTTCAGCTTTTCTTCACATTCCAGTCAGTCTAATGTGGCATCGCATTAACATGGCCAACTCAATCATCATCACCCCGTGCCTTCATCACCTTGCGCATCAAAGGCCACCAAGTGCATTTAGAAATTAGGGATCAATCTGACGCCCACAAATTAGCTAAAAGAAACCTCCACGGTCGAGAGGAGCTTGACCACTTTATGGGTTTATTTATTCTCTTTAGTTCATGTCGACACAAACTAGTTCCAAATATATATATCGGCCGGCCGGGCTGACCTCCTGCCGGCTCTTTACTTCACATCACAAAGAAACAAAATAGAGAAAACAGACTGACCACAACTAAGTCAGGTTAGGTAAGCTAGGCACCATCTTTGACCAACTAAGTCTACATTACAGTATTATATTGTACAGATGGAAGGGCAATATAGTGCACTAGGCTGTACTGTCCCAGACAGAAGACACGCGGCCTGCCTTCACTTGGCTTGATTAATTCCTCCTCCCAGTCGTCCCAAGCCACGACTCCTACCTGCAGTCGAACTTTACTTGCATGTTCATGCATGGCCAACTCCCCTTGCCAACAAACAACACAATATGCGGTTCTCTTCTCTGGTTGATTCTATTCTAGTAGAAAAACAAGGGACAAAAAAAAGCGGGGGGAAAGCATGTCACTATCTGGGATATGCAGCTTCCTGGAAGGGAGGTTCATTCCTCTGTATATAATAATAAAGACAGGTTCTCTCCCTTACCTGTCCTCGTAATACATGCAGAACTGCAAACACAGCCACACAGGCATGCAGCTGTTACTAAAGTACTATAGGAGATGCAATAATGAACTAGTACTGTGTACATGTAATAAAATGAGTATATATATGCTTCTGCCTCAAAGTGCTGCTTTCTTCGTTTGCTCCATTACCATACTATCATGTAGAATCCTGAACCCACATCCTCCTTTCTGAAACCAAAACAAAAGATGCATAGTCACCTCCTCTGCTTTCCTTTTCTTTCCATCAAGGTTGGGTTGGCAACTTGGCACACTACACAATTTATGGGAATTATTATACTATCACACTGCTTTATCATGCTATAATATCTATCTAGGCTCCACCATCAAGTTCAGTTCAGGGGAATATGATTCTGACACGGTCTCATGCATGCATGCAATTTCAGCCCGAAACCCCAACGGATGACATACCTTCTACACAATCGAATAACATCTTGGTAATCTGCCACTATCTACACCAAAACTGAAAGCGGCAGATTTCTTCAATAGTTAGGTGCAGATGCAGCCACAGCCATACCATTGTCAAACTTATGCCATTCCCGATCCGCCAAACCATTCATCACATTCCTGCCTAATCATAATCCACGGCAATAGTTTTTTTTCCCTTCTTTATTAAAAAAAAAAGATGCCGAAGCCCATAGAGTAAGTGATATGAAAACAAAAGAGCTAGACAAAAAAGACTTCATACATCATTGTACCAGGCGTTGACATACATTGATGCTAAACACTGTTATTATATTTTTCTTCGGTACCCAATAAGTTTCCATACTTCGCAGCAACCTGTAGCCGGCTGCAATTTCCCATTCACAACCAACACAAAGTTGTCCAGTTGACTATCTGCACAGCATCTTCAGGTACACTTTTGATTCCAAGAAAATTATGTCAGCCTTCGAAATAGAAAATTGTGACGTTCTAGAAAGGTACTACAAACATAACTACCATTTGTTACCGATGTACAGCACATACAAAGGCCACAGTTCTACATGTTGTAGATATAAGAGTCAAAGGTTATTTCACCTAATTAATTAGCTGTGCCACTACAGATCAGAACACTAAATTAAATGTAAGCCGAGAAATGGTAAATTGGTTGGTAATGTGTTAGGTCGCTCGATAGTGTTATGTGTATCAACTATCAAACATACTCAAAGTGATGGCTCAACCGACCTTGTTCCTTCTACTAGCTGATGGACAACAACCTTTCTGTTCAAATTTTGCAAATGACATTTGGCAGGAAAAAGATAAGAGTGCAAGGAAATATACCTGATTAATCTGACGTTGCATTTCTTCTGCAACCAGTGCAGACCAAACAACCAAACTTGTACTGTCTGCTAACCAGTATACCAGACATTGGCAGACTGGAGAGCCAATATCATTGGTTGACAGCAAGTAATACCCCTGTCAGGCAGCATAAATAGTTGCATTGCACTGCTGCAAAAATCACAAAGAATGAGCGTTTATGGTACAGTTCGCATGAAAGGATGGTTCTCAACACGTCTCAGCTTAATTCTGCATGAATCACGCTTCAAGATTATTTTGGCAAAGCTCAAACAGGGAGATGCCAAAGAAGAAACCTGCCTTAAGAAAACAGGAACCAAGCTTCTCACAAAAGTTAAAAAAGAGAGATGGAAAAATAAGAAACCTGACTTTTCATTCCATTGTGGCACTTTGAAAAGGCATTTTCACTATGATAGAAAACAGAATCAAAACCTATAAACTAAATTCCTATGTTATTTGCGTATTGTTCTAAGAAACTCCTATCCTAATTGGTCAACACCAAAAAAGCTAGACAATTTGCATGTTTCAAAAAACATGGTAAGTAGAGCTAGATTTCATGTGCCCTGTGTTCTCCTGATCCAATTCAAAACGTGAGAGCAGTCATCATCGCCAAGAAACACCCTGTTCACTGAGCGATAGGTTTTGAGATCACGGCTTTTGAGCACGCAACTTTCCCTTTTCATTTCAAGTGATTCAGGGACCATCCTTGCACTGCAGCCATGGTAAGCATCACAGACAAATTGAACAAGCGCCTCAAATGGTTGTGAGCCATCGACCCAGTAGTAGATCTTCTCATTGCGGAACCAGGTAAGTTGCCTCTTTGCAAAGTTCCTAGATGTCCTCTGAAACATGGCGAGAAAGTCAAGGAACTCTTGAGGGGTGCTTTCGCCTCCGTTCTGCCTACAGTGCAATAGGTATTCCATGGCTTGCTTGTAACCGATGGCACTAGTTGCAGAGTTCATACGTGGCTGCAAACCGATTTCAAGCAGCCATGAGGCTTCCGAAAGTAAGCCACCTGTGTCAGCCAGCATTTCTTCACACCTCAGATCAATTGACCGGTACAGTTCAATGCGTGGACTTGCAAGGAAAATATAGAAATAGTCATAATCCAGCTCCCTGGCCCTGCAGTTCCCAGCACCGGAGGGAGCCTCAGTTAGGTCGGCGTCATGCTGTTCACAGAATGCATCGTATGGTAAGGCGAAGGCAGACGGAGGGGATCCTGATGACCTGATAATCTCAAGGCTGCGGCTCAATCTGTTCCAGTTATTGACAAACAAGTCCCGAGCTTTGGGGTCACCTGCCTGCACCACCAGCTCTACTGCTTCCTCCCACTGGCCGGTCTCCCGGAAATCAGCGAGCTCAGACCACACGGCCAAAGTGGTGTCCATGGATGACTGTGGAACGTCCGGCTTGCCATAGATGTACCATCTCAGGTACAGCCCAGTCCCTCCTGCAACAACAGGCACACAACCTCTGTCAAGAACGTCCAGTGTCGCCCTCCGGGCATCACAGAAGAAGGATCCAGCCGAGTAATCGTCTGACGTGTCCAGTATGTCAATCAAGTGATGCGGCACTAGGCTCATCTCAGCCGCGGTCGGTTTGGCAGAGCCAACATCAAGGCCACGGTAGACTTGCACAGAGTCCGCGCTGATGATCTCCCCTCCGAGCCTCCTGCCTACCTCCAGCGCCAGCCTGCTCTTTCCAGCACCAGTAGGACCCGAGATGACGATGACTGTGTCCTTCTTCTTCTTTTGATGAGTTGGTGGTGGCAGAGAGGATGTGGCCACCGTAGTGATCTTGTTTGCGGCGCGGAAAGATGATGGAAGCCTGTGGTGTGACTGCGGGCACGGGACAGGCCAGGTCCTGCAGATGGCATGCCGCGGCGTCGCCCCCAGCTTCTGTGGCCTCATCTCGCTGGACATGATAGACGACCAAGAGTACCTGCCAAAGACGTAGACAGAATTTCAGGCTATGCTACGTGATTGTCTGAGACGAAAATGCGGCAGGACACCGTTTGAAGCTCCTGCTGGCATTTCATCAAACACCTAGGTAGGACTCAATCGAGAGCAGCCATTGGTCAGTCCCGGCCTGGAGTCATTGTTTGGTAGCGTTATTTAGCCATGCATGGTGAGCAGCGGCCAGCAAGGAGGCGGTGATTGTGCATGTACATGGTGAGGGACACATGGTGGGGGGGAGGGATTCAAACGGAGGCTGCAGACCAGTGGCTGTTGTTGCGGCGGCGAGTTCCGAGTTTCCGACGAGGTTGCACTGGCGCGCTACACGGTGAGTAAAGCTTTAACGGTGAGAAGGTGTGGGAGGAGCGGAAGCCATTCCGATTACCTAGAGCCAGCAACTTGCGGCCTCTCCTCCGCGGCCGGCCGCCGCGCTGCCGAGTTCCGAGCACAGCACAGAGCACCCACCGGCCGTTAGACACTGGAGAAGGGAAGGGACCTCCTCGTATCCACTGGCATTTGGGCCACTTGGCCCATGGCCCACACTACCAAAGGCCTACGAAGCCCACGGTACTCAGAAAAGCCCAAAAAAAAACAGGACAAAAACGAAAAAAATGGAGATGCGGGGTATCGATCCCCGTACCTCTCGCATGCTAAGCGAGCGCTCTACCATCTGAGCTACATCCCCTTCGATGCTTTATTTTGAATGTTAACCTATTCATCTACTAATAATAATCTGCATTGCAGTTGCAGTATAGCATGCTAACTAATCCGGCAGGTGGGCCCAGCAACGGCGAGGCAAGGATAAAGCTAACGGCCCGCCCGACCACGGCAGCCACAAAAGCAAGCAGCGGAGGAGCCACACCACCCCGACTCGCCGTCGCCGCCGCGGCCACGTCTCCCCTCCCATGGCCACCAGCTCCACAGCCACCGCCTCGCTGCACCTCCTCCTCCCGGCCTCCCGCCGCCGCCGCCACCTCGTGCCTCGGGCCGCCCACTCCGAGCCCACCCCGCCCCCTGCTGCCGCCGCCTCCGTCGACCGCCGCCGCTTCATTGCCCACACCGCTGCCGCCGTCTCCCCTCTCGTCTTGCCCCGCTGGACCCCCGCGGCGCGCGCGGACGGCGCGCCCGCGCTCTCTGAGTGGGAGCGCGTCTTCCTGCCCATCGACCCTGGCGTCGTCCTCCTCGACATCGCCTTCGTCCCCGACGACCCATCCCATGGTATGACTATGACGCCATTCTTCATTCTCTCTTCAACGGCTAGCTTGCACACTTGAAATCACAATGCACAAGCAGAGCCGCTTCCTGTCTCTACTAGTCACTTGCGCACCCAATCCATTATACATTCTGTTGCATGCATTGCTGCTTCCGCCATGTCTTCAGCCTCTGCACACCAAACACCAAGGCCGACCGCCTCGTGTTGTTGCTACGTACGTACTTTGGAGCCTCAGAAAAATTTAATCTTTATTTATTTTTTTCATCACCCACTGCTCCCGGTTATCAACTCCTTCAGGCGTTCACCTCACCTTTTCAACGACAGCGCTAGCCGCTAGTATCTGCAAGTAAACGTTGAGACAGGGCACGCTTTCAAGTTTCAGGAGACGTCATCTTCTAACTTGTCACATCCTAGTGTTAGTTCTCTATTTAAATCTCTAGGAAAGGTTGAAGCACGCAAGTCATACACATATGAATGAATGGGTTATCAAATGCAAGGCTGCTTACTGACAGAGAGCTCATTCAGGTTTTCTCCTTGGGACAAGACAGACAATACTGGAGACAAAAGACGGTGGTAACACCTGGTTCCCTCGCTCCATCCCTTCCGCAGAAGACGAAGACTTCAACTACAGGTTCAACTCTGTAAGCTTCAAGGGCAAAGAGGGATGGATTATCGGCAAGCCTGCAATTCTGCTACACACTTCAGATGCTGGCGAGAGCTGGGAAAGAATACCCTTGAGTGCCCAACTTCCTGGGAACATGGTATTTTCAATTTTCGGCTACTACATACAAAGACGCTCCCTCCCTTTGTTTGCATTCGAACTGAAGACACAAATGAAATCATCCTTAATCGCTGATTGTTGTGAGACGATGACAGGTTTACATAAAAGCTACCGGGGAGCAGAGCGCAGAGATGGTTACCGATGAAGGAGCAATCTATGTTACTTCTAACCGTGGCTACAACTGGAAGGCTGCCGTGCAAGAGACTGTTTCAGCTACTCTGAACAGGTAGAAACATGTAAAACAACTCACCCAGTTAATGCACAGACACTGAAGTATAGCAGCCGTCTTAAAAACTGTTATCTAGTCTAATGAGGCACATTAATTTTTCTCATGTTCAAAATTATTGATAGACGCGCATGAATAAAATAACTGAAGGTCCGGTTTTGGCCATTCAAGGGAGCAGTTAAAAATGGTATAAAAGTCACCATGCCAGTGAGAGAAAATATTGTGTAGCCTCTTGATTTTATTTTTTTTCCATTTGTTCTGATGATCTGTGGCTAAGGTGGTCTTCTTAGAAAAAAAAAAAGCTGTAACTTAGTGATTAAACTATGACATTTTTGCTCTGTTTTTTCCCCTTGTTTCTGTTTGTGATGCAGAACAGTTTCAAGTGGCATTAGCGGTGCAAGTTACTACACAGGGACTTTCAACACGGTGAACCGATCGCCCGATGGACGCTATGTAGCTGTATCCAGCCGAGGGAACTTCTATTTGACCTGGGAGCCCGGGCAGGTCTTGTAGAACTACTTGATATATCCCACTTTCTCTCTGTTTAGAAAGGATCCTGAAGTTTACAGCTACACACCTTGGTATATCTATGTGCAGCCATTTTGGCAACCCCACAATAGAGCGGTAGCACGGAGGATTCAGAACATGGGGTGGAGAGCAGACGGTGGACTTTGGCTGCTGGTGCGCGGTGGTGGGCTCTTCCTCAGCAAAGGAACCGGGGTAAGAATAATGTGAAGTGCTTGAAGACTTGGACAAGCAGGAGTTGGCACCTTTTCTTTGTTCTTATCATCGCTTTCGTTGCACAATGAGGAAGCAAAGCTCCCTTTAACTTCTGGCATGCGTTGCCTTGGCTAGAATAGAAATAACAGCGAACACTTGCCAGATGTTTTCTGTTATTTGGAGATGGGGTTGCCAACCACGTAACAATAATTGGTTTCCATGTGTAGATTACCGAAGACTTTGAGGAAGTGCAGGTGCAGAGCCGGGGGTTTGGGATCCTTGATGTTGGCTACCGCTCACAGGTAATTCATTAGTTGATATAGAGAAGACAAATGAAATTGCGATGCAGCTCTCATTCTCTTTTCCTGAGCTAGTAGCCTTGTTACCTGCAAATAGCCACAATGCGCGATCGATGAGACTGAATGGCTCTCTTTCCAAATTGAATTCCTATGCGCTGCACTGCACTGCAGGAGGAAGCCTGGGCTGCTGGTGGCAGTGGCGTGTTGCTGAAGACCACAAACGGAGGGAAGAACTGGGTGCGTGACAAGGCCGCTGACAACATTGCCGCCAACCTGTACTCCGTCAAGTAAGCAACCAAGCACTGTCTATGTCATGGATCGATCCATAGATATGTGCATCCACAACCGCAACTGCTGCGCTCTTGTCAATTTTTGATCAATCAATATATATAGGTGCTTGTTTGTCAGAAACATTTGTAATTGTGGGATGTTGTTTGTGATGGCACAGATTCCTTGATGACAGCAAAGGCTTCGTGCTGGGCAACGACGGCGTGTTGCTTCGATATCTTGGCTGAAAGAGTGGAAGATCAGTTTCAGTGATCCTGTGTAGCCCTTTTTTGTATTGTACGTGACGTAACGAAGGTATATTATGGAGATACATACAATTGGTCGATTTATACAGCATATATATTTGTGTATGTACAACAGCATCAGCTGCTACTGCTACTACCTACTACTGTAAAAGGCTGTTGACTGTGTTTTCTCTCTTCCGCAATGCAAATGAATGTAAAGATGTGCTGCTTGCTTGGAACTTCAAAATCAAATTGTACCTATACTATTTTTGTATCTGTATATGCTACCTGTTCCAAACAACCCTGAAACCTGGAGCAAGCAGAAACGCTACTCTTAAGAAATTATTTTTCTGTGGCTATTATTATTGTTATTTGATCTTGATCCTGCCGCTGCTGTTATTGTTGTTGTCATGGATAGTACAGTTGCGCGAGCATATCAGAGAAACTCTCCATGGAATGCTCAAAAAAAAAAAAAAAAAAAAAA
>DXKC01007873.1:0-11619 GCA_031170775.1 Cymbopogon citratus
GGCTCTGTTCATTGTTCTGATGATGCATTGCTACATAGCTCTATTCAGATTTGGCCACCTACGTATTTCTTTTAGCATTAAGATCAAGACAAGTGGCATGATCATACTCATACTACTGTCTCATTTCCAGCCAAGAGCACCACAGAGTGCAGAGCAGCAGGGCAGAGCATTCAGTCGTGCTGATGCCAGGCCGTGAGCTGGAGGAAGGACAGAAGATGTCAGGGGAGCAGCATGGCCGTGAGCTGGAGAGCACAGCAGCTGCTGTCGTGATGATGCCGCCAGGCCTGTTGCGAGATGAGGAGCATGGCTGGCGGCACGTCTCGGAGAAGCGATACATGATTTCTAGGGTAAAGTAAATTCTGACCTCGAGGGCACGTGCCCTCGTGCTTTGAGATGTGTGTATGCACACTTCTCAATGCGAATCCAACGATTCACACCACAGGGGCATGTGCCCTTGAGGTCAAAATAACCGCGCTCGGATTTTCAGTGGGGTTCCTTCTCATGTGCCCCCGCAGACAACATTTTTTTGATAAGAAGACAACATGTTTTTTGTTCCAGACCTGTTGTGTCATGCAGGCGGGGGCCTTCACGCCGCGAGCAGTGGGCGTGGGCCAGTTGGATGACGGGAATCACGCTGGCATTCCTCATCGGCACGATGGCCATCAACGTGGTGGTCACTCTCGCCCCCCACACGCCTTGGTTCTCTGTTCATAACCCTCGCCCAAAGGTATGATGTACTCCTATGACTATCACAAAGGGGGCACCGCCTTGCTCATCGATATTGGAGGTTACCATGGATATTGAGGCACACAACGAGGACCATGCCACCGTGGACTTCAATGACTTGTAGATCCGCCTGCTGTTGGACAGCAACACGGTGGCGTCGGTCAGCCACCACCACTTCAAGGTGCCCGCATTGAAGAAATTCCAGTTTCGGACCGTTGTCAGTGGATACAACGTTTCCTTGGGCGATCACGCGGTGCTCTTCTTGGGTGAAGTGGCAGAACACGGCGAGAGAATTCCATTGGTGCTCCATGGCGAGGTCAGTACCCACCGCAAGGTCGTCTGCCTGTTCCATGTCCAGAGTATCCTGCAACATTTGCTTTAACAAAAACGACACTGCATTAAACTTCACCACGTGCGGCTCTTCTACCAGATACTTGTGGTGGGAAGACCGGCACCTCGCGGACGAAGATGATGATGAGGACCGGCACCTCGCGGACGACGGGGAGTGAGCAGTTGTGGCTTATAGCAGGTAGGATGACTTGATGATATGGAGGAACAGTCAACTAGTCTTCGTCTTCTTTTTTTCTGAATCACAAATGCACTTGTTTGAATACTATCATCAGTAGTAGTAGCAAATATGTCTTTGAATGTATGTAATAGTAACTGCATGCTTCACAGTGATATACTATATGACAATCTATCTATGAAACATATCTATGCACCCACAAAGCAATTGCACCCCCTCTAGTTTGGTATAGCTTCGCCAATGTCGGCCATACTTAAGGGCACATGCCCCTACCCATGCCACCTTTGATGTTAGGTTGAGATCGGTGCCACACTTAAAGAGTAAAATTTTCGCGTCCATTCCGGGAATCGAGCCACGGGTCCCACCTTGTAACACCAACCTCAGGCTCCTTACTTCATGGTTGGCGATGCTACACTCGAGGTGATCCTCTTTGGTGACAACTTTGGCACACCACCCACGACCACCGTGTATGAGCTGCAGGTGGAGCTAAAGCTGGAGGCGCATAATAACCACGACCATTCATGGGTCACGTTCAGCGATCTCCACCTCCAGCTCCAGTTCACCAACCGCACGCTGGCGGAGGTCGGCGTCGACCATGTCGTCAAGGTGCCCCATTGGACACGATCAAGCTTCTCGCCTCCCTGGCCAACGCATCCAAAACTATGTCCTGGACGAACCCGCAACGACGATCTTCATGAGCGAAGCGATCCTCGAGAATAGACTCCAGTTCCAGCTGCACAGTGAGGCAACCGCCCACCGAAGAGTCGCCAGATGCATCCAAGCCAATCAACTTACCAGATTAAGGTGCAAGATTGAGTTTTTTCTGACAAACGGAATTGGGGTCGCCTTCCTGGACCAGTCATCTTCAAGATACCTGTGATGGGCAGCTGATGATAGTGAGTGAGTGCATGCATCCTACGAGAAAGTAAGCAAGTAGTAACAAGAGCCAAAAGCTATATAATAGTTAGTCTTCTACTTGTCTATGGTGATTTTGCATTTGTTAAGGGGGTGCATGTGTCCCCTAACTATTGTATGGCTTCAGCCCCCCACTCATAGGAACACATCACCGGCCGCATCCACATCAACAACCTTTTAGAACTAATTGCTGCTTACGAAAAACTCTTGCTTAATAAAATCTATGCCTTTTAAAAAAAGATAAAATCTATGAAAAAGATAACTATTATTGAGTAAAATGCACTGGCGCTATAATTGCAGTTGTTATGGGTGTCATTCAGCCAAAGGATGCTAGATCAGTTGGTCTAGTCACTCTGATGGCACCTCCCAGGTCCTGAGTTCGAATCTTAGTAGGAGCGATTTTCAGGGTGGGTTAAAGAAATCTCCTCGTTCGTCCTCATGCCAAAGCACTGGGGGCGGCCTAATTCTCACGCCGGGCAAGAAGGCACTTTCTTCTTAAATGAAAGCTGCGGCGGCAATCTTAACCGTCCTGGTCGAGTTATGGGTGTCATTCAAATCTTTCAACTCCCAAAAAGCGTTTTTTATGTCCCTAAAGTGACATTCGCTTGGTTGAAGTAAGAGCATCTCCGAGAAGGCTAATAACACTTCTAAAATTGATATTTGCGTGCTTACAACAAAACATGAGTCTAATAGCTCCCTAAGCCTGCCCCAAGTTTACTTACTCCTAAAAAACAAGACAACACACCTCACATCAACGAAAGGAAGACACACCCCCAATCAACATGCAGACGCAGCTTGCCAAGGACTCCAGGAGATGAGCGCCTAGGAAAATTCATGATCCAACTAACTAATGACGTGGTGGGCTCAGAATATATATGGACGCAGCCTATATAACCTCACCACTTCACCAGAGTCACCATCTCGGTGCGTCCACCAGAACACAGCAGCAACAGGAGCAGTCCGTATAACGTTCCCTCAAAAAAAAAAAAACAAAAAAAAAAAACCGGATGATCGCCTGGCCTTACCGACGACAGCATGCCTCAATCAAGCAGCAGGTGCAGTGATGCGGCGGGTCAACTGGCAGCATGCCTCAAGTCGACTACGGCGGCGACTAAGGTTTGGTCTCTGCGTTTCAGTTTCAGCCTTTCAGGGCGCCACACCACGTCATTCCTAATTTGAAATTCATAATACAACTATATTTCAGGAGGAGCGCGCAGCACCTCTCTTCTGATGAGCTGCAGCCAGCATGAACTGTCATGAGAGTTACTGCACAAGCAATCAAAGAGAGAAGGCCTCTTACTGAAAACAGCGAAGCAAATTCGGCAGGGAGATCCACTATCGTCTTTCCTATTCCTCCTTGTAGCTGATAGTCCTCAGGCTCTGATCAGGACGGCTGCGTCTGTCAAGCACCCAATTGACAGTGATGGACCTTGTGTTGTGCTGCAGTACACGGACGATACCATGATTGTGCTCAAAGGAGAACTTGCTGCTGTCGAAGAACTGAAATCCATACTAGATAAGTTCTCTGACGCTACCGGACTCGGGATCAATTTCAGTAAAAGCACTTTGGTACCCATTCACATGGACCAACAGATGTTAGCCTGTTACAACAATGCACTGAAGTCATATGGATCAACAGCTGTAACAACAATGCACTGAAATCATAGGCTGCAGTCAACAGACCTTCCCGCAGAACTATTTGGCCCTACCACTTTCAGCGAGCAAGCTAACACAAGCGGCCTTTACCACCTATGTTGACAAAACGGATAGATTCCTCTCCTGGAAAGCTTCGATCCTCAACACCACGGGGAGAGTGATTCTCATCAATTCTGTCCTTGACAGTCAACTAGTAGTATATATTATTTCAGCTATCAAATTCCTGCGGACATCAGAGGTTCAGGTAGACTGATAGACGTAGGCGCTCCTTTCTGTTATCGGGCAACAAGGAAACACCGCAGGCCAAATGCTTGGTCGCCCGGCAAAACGTCTGCACCACAAAAGATCTGGGAGGTCTCGGCATCAAAGGCTTTGATTTGAAACACAAAATATTTGGCTACTAATCAACCTCATCCATCGCTTACACTGCGCTCAGGATTCAGCATGGGCGTCTTGGATCAAAAAGAGAGCAAAACATGCCCTGTCAAGATCTGGGACAAGACTGGGAGCTTCTCAGATCACTACTGCCGATATATCTATCTCTGACGATGGTGCACCTAGGAGATGGATGCACTGATGTTGTACCATATTTTGGACTGATGTCTGGACTGGAGACGATGCACTCGCTGTCCCTGATGGCTTCCCTATAGATTATTCAGTCATTGCACAATGAAGGAGTCCACAGCTCAAACTCCATGGTGCTTTTGTCAACAGGTTGTCCCTTCAGGCACAGCAGGAATTACGGCTTCCACTCAAAAAAAAAAAGCAGGAATTACGGCTACTAACTGACATCGTCCAACGGACGCAACAGACTGATGAGCGGGACAAGGCCAATGATACGGCGACCATCTTCATTTGGAAGAACATAGCCCCTCCGAGAGTCCAGCTCTTCGTTTGGCTGCTCATCAAAGGAAGAATACAATGCAGAGCCAACCTACATCGCAAGAATATTGCTGCTTCAACATGTTCAGACTTCAGTTTGCGGAACAGAACATATCATCTTCCACTGTCCCTTTGCAGTGCCTTGCAGTTCAGTTTTGGTCGTCGCTTGGACTCCCAAGAAGTTCAGAACCTTCAAACCAGAACCCTGTCCTGCGTTGCAAGACTACCTAACCCACCTGATGATCAGTTCAGTGCCCTGATCTTCTTGTGCTGCTAGCAGCGAGAAACGGGGCCGTATTTCCAGATGAACATCTAAAGCTGAGAAACCTATTGCTCCAAGAAGATCAGTTTGGTCCACGTTCCTCTTCAGATGTCGGTGAACAGTTCTCTGATTGTAATCTAGGCACAAGTAGATCTACTTAACCAAAGCACTGTTCCACACCAAAGTAACCCGACTATCAAAGCTAATAAAATCAGGTTGGGAGCCATCCCCCAGTTGAAGCTTTAAAAAAACAGTATATCAACACAGTTTTCTTTGCTATAACTCGATTCTATCAAAGCAAGTTGAACAGGAAACAATAACATAGCAGAGCATACAATAATGAACCACAATTTCATCCGGTACATATCAAGGTAGCTTGTCTCGGCAAAACTTAGCTTAAACAAAGGTGACACAGAACCAATACATAGCATCTGTCCATAAAGCTTAAGGTAACCAACTGTCTTAGCATTGCTCTTATCATAAGGTAGAAACCTAGCTAGGACCCGATCAAACTGCCATTTCAAGGACAGTGTTGGGACCTTAGACCTCAGGGACCAAGACCGGAGGGCGCAGCTCATCATCATCCTTGGGGGTGTGGATGGTCACCAGGTCCGGAAGTGGAGTGACCGGGCCAACCTTGCCCTTCGGGTCCCAATCGAGCATGATCTTCACCTTGATACCCAGAACACCCTGCATGCAGATTAAGTTTGTAGAGAAATTAGAATTGGACCATGCGGAAAATTAAGTGCCTGCTCAGAATATATAACATTATACAAAGTGATTACTGAAAAACAAACCTGTCTGAGAAGGACGTGTCTCACAGCTGAGTCAATGTACTCGTTAACTGGCTGACCAGATGAGATCATGTAGCCATCCTTGAATTTCATGGACTTGGCTCTTTGGGCCCTGAGCTTTCCACTCACAATAACCTGCAATAGAATAAATAATACTGTTGAGATACATTCACCAATCATCAGAAAATGAAAATATCCTCATAGAAGTACATAGGAAGGAACACTCACCTCACAACCCTTGGCACCACTCTCCATAACAAAGCGAAGAACACCATAGCATGCCCTGCCAATGAATCAAGAATGTTTAGCAAGGATAAAGAAACTAGGCAGTAAATTGAACACAACAATTAATGATATGCTCAACAAAACAATGACACTTCAACATGCGAAATAACATTTTATGATACAAACAAGAAAAATATATTAGCAAAGGCACAAATTGATTGGATACAAACACAGCAGACAGAAGAAAATTCATGAGCAGTACCATTCATGTTAAGAATGTGAGATAGAATTAGTAGACAAACAACAGATAGATTGTTCATCTGTGGATCTATCTCTCAACGGTTGTCTGGCCGCCGCTACTAGAAAAGCAGCATTTCCTCTATGCACCATCTTAAGTCCAACCATCATAAAAGAAGGCAGGTAAAAATAAATATTGGTGCCAAAAATGGAAAAAATGTATCTTATACATTTAAATAACTAGTGAGTGGTAAGGATGCACATGATTTTGAGTATGTCTAGCAAAGTTATTAAACCATGAAATTACTAGCAGTGAACACTACTACTGTAAATTAGGCCAATAAAGTCACTAAGCTATCAGGTCAATGGGACTGAAGAAATGTGAGACAGATTTAGTAGACAAACGACATGATATTAGTCATTTATCTGTGGATCTGTCTCAACGGTTGTCTGGCCGCCGCTGTCTCAATGAACAGCATTTCTTTTATGCACCAGTACAATATCCCACCAACAAGAACTGAAGGCAGAACATAAATCAAAGGTGCAAGCATTCTAACCACTGAGTAATGTCTCAATTAGAAGTTTCAATCAACTCGAAATTCTTCTAATAACCAGATTATAAGCAAATTCCAGGTTATCATCTCCTAATAATTCCAAATTCTGGGATCTGTAGGCAAGGATTTAACCTCCATAGCTACCAACTAAATACAATTCAACGAGCGCGCAAGCATATACGAATTAAAACATCTAGCAACCACATCAAAACCAGCAAATCACACAGCTAGCGGGCATCAAGGAGAGGGGCCATATCAAGTTATACCTCCGGACGGCAAGGCCTCCGAGGAGCTTGTAGCGGAGGGACTCAGCCTGCGCGATGGCGCAGAGGCCGCGGTTGACGACCTTCTCGGCGTAGAGCTCAACGCCGTTCTCGGGGAAGTTGAACCTCTTCTGGACGACGGAGGTGAGCTCCCTGATCCTGCGGCCCTTCTCGCCGAGCACGTTCTGCGTGCGCGTGGCGCGGATGATGATCTCCGTGCGCATCGGCGTGACGCGCACCTCCACGCCGGAGTAGCCGTCCTCCGCCAGCTCCCGCGTCAGCATCTCGTTGAGCTCGGCGTAGAACACACCGTCGCTGACGAACTGCGCACGCGAGCACGGCGGTCAGAAACTCAGATCCATCGACGCAAGGGGGGAGACAGGACGGTATCGATACGGTCAGGAGGAGCACGCGTACCTTCTTCTTCTTGCTGATCTGGGTTGCCATGGTTGACCGAGGAAGATGGGGAGCTCGCTCCGGCAACGGCGGCGGCGAGCGGGCTAGAGCGCTAGGGTTTTGGACGGGTGGGTCGGAAGGGGAATGGCGGCGCGAGAGGAGGCGGCCAAGGGAGACCAGGCAATTTATAGGTTGGGCGGGTAGGGTTTGGATGCGCCTTCTGGCTGGGAGATCGAGCGGAGAGCGATTAGTGGGCTTTGATGCCCATTTGCTGGGTAATGGGTGTGACTATGGGCCGTGGGCTTTAAGGCCCATCGTGGTGAATTTTAGCCCAATTAGCGGGTTCCTAATGAGTCCCTGACAAGTGGGACCCGGATGAGACTTATTGCGACAAGAGTTTTGAAAGGGATCGAGTCGAGAGAAGAAAAAAAAAATTGGGGAAAACAAATCTCGCTCGTTGGTGAGTGCGGTCTGCGCAATACCCACCATCTCCACCAACGGCCGGCAGCCGCGGCGGCGGAGCGGAGCGGAGCAGCCATGGCGTCGAAGCAGATGGAGGAGATCCAGCGGAAGCTGTCCCTGCTGGAGTACCCGCGGGCGAACGCCCCGGCGCAATCCCTCCTCTTCGCCGGCGTCGAGCGCTACCGCCTCCTCGAGTGGCTCTTCTTCCGGTACACCCGCGCCTGCATTTCCTTTCCTCTCCGCGCCTCCTGCTGTCTGGGAGCTGTGATCTCTCTGCTGGGTTTGGCCCTTCGATTCTTGGGATTCGTGCTGGGAACTGACGGTCTGCTTCGTTTGGTGTGTGTATGTGGTCGTTCCGGAGGCTCCTAGGCGACAGATCGCCCTTCACGCAGCAGAACTGGCAGGGGGATAGCCTGGACCGCGACGAGGAGAACAACAGGATCCAACGTAAGGTTTTGGTTTCTTCATTTCATTAGGCTAAAATGCTTTCCATTCCTGGGATCGCTTGTGGCGTGATGCTGACGGTGGCGTGTGCTTCTTCAGACCTGGCGGAGATAGCTAACTTCCTGGGCATCACACCTTCGGTGGACACCGAGGCGATTCAGGTGAGAGGAATGGCTGACCTGTCTGTGTTATGTGTTACATACTTACATTTGCTGGATTTTATGCTGCTATTTGCCATGCTAGATGCCAAGATTTCTACCACAGCACAATTGCAAATGCAAACTGAGATGTATATTGTGTCATCTTTTATCGGTTCATATCGGTCGTTGTTGCAGGGTCGAGGTAGTTACGAGGAGCGGGTGGAACTGCTCCATCTTATTGTCGACCTAGTGGAAGCTAGTTGCTATGCTGACAATCCAGAGTGGAGGTCGGTTTATACACAATTATTTATATCTGAAATAAATCTGAAATAAAATGCTTGTTGATTATACATAAAACTTGGGCAGCTTGTGATAAAACATTTTTCCAACATCCTAATATACAATGCCAAATGAAAAGTTTATACACAGAAAAGTATTGTGTTAATATGCATAGGAGGAAGGTACCTAACATAGACTATTGAGAACAATTTGTACTGTTGTAGTGTTGATAAGCAATTGGAGAAGGATGTGCAACTCGTAGATTCGATTGCTGAGAAACAAGCCCAGATTTTTTCGGAGGAGTGCAAACTTTTCCCTGCCGATGTCCAAATACAATCAATTTACCCCTTGTAAGTACTTCCAATTTAAATCCTTGCGAAATATACTGTCTAGGTGCTTCATGTGACTGCAGAATTGATCCATTGGTCTGAAGCATTGTGGACGCCCTGTGATCCTCACATAACAAAATTGTTCAAATCGCCTCATATTTTCTTCAAATCTCATTTCGTAGGCCTGATATCGCTGAACTAGAGCTAAAGCTCTCAGAGTATACCAAAAAGATGTCTAATCTGCAGCAAATGGTTCAGGAGTTAGCATCGAAGGTATATAGAATATACAACTGTATATATGTTTTTAAGTTCAGCACCACTTGCCTCAATTAATGCTGGTTTATGTTTGAACGGAAACTTGGATAAACATTTTCTGCACTAGCTTCACAGTTTTCTTCCTTTTGATTTTTTGTAAAGGTGTGCATTTATCAAAGGCAGAGCTGCCTCTTGTTCGTTTCTTCACACCCCAACCTTTGCATCCTAAAGTCTTTTTTTTTTCACAGTTGTATGTTATCTTTCAGAGCATACAACCATTTAGCTTAATTTTACAATTAATAACTTTCTGATAAACTATGGTCTTGTGTATATGATGTTATCTGTTGTTCTTCACTTAGTAGTCAGTATCATGCTATTTTAAGTTAATTGTGTAGTTGCTTGTGACAGTATGATTATAATCCAAATGAAGACTATGCCGAGACAGAGTTGAAGTTGAGGGAACACTTGAAATCATTTTTGGAAACAGTTAAATCCTTCAACACAATATATACTAAGGTGAATATCTTATGCAGCAGTTCATATTTGCCTCATATCTTGTTTATATACACTGGATATGTATAATATTTTCTGTTGGTGATTATTAACTTTATGTGCTTAATATTTGTATAATAAAGGTGATTTGAATTATCATGATGTAGGAAATCCATCCTTGGACCCACATGATGGAAGTGCCACAATTGCATGGCTTCGGTCCTGCTGCTAACCGCCTCTTGGAGGCATACAATACCCTTTTAAAGGTTAATTTTGGAATGCCCACTTCACTAATTGGTCATGTTCATTTCTTGGTACTTTACTACCACTGACCTGCATACTGTGACATGGTTAGCCAAGGACAGTGTAACCAACAGGAATAAAACAGAATGTGTTTCTGCTGGAAATTGAGAACTAATTTGACCTGCTTTGAATAACTACAGCTTCTGTGCAGTTAGTGAGCATTGAGCACACCGTATCTCTACAATACGGTATCTCTTGAAATGCCCTTTCTTGGAATTGTATGACCTCATGTGTAGTTCTGCTCCACCTTGGCAATGCCATATTTCTTTACCATTAGTGGGCATCTTCTCATGATCCTTCATTACATGCGCTCTCCAATTAGATAGTGCACTGTGTTGTCTTTTGGATGCCTGTTTATAACCCACGGAACATGCTTTTTGACCTGGTTATTTATCCGTGACTTTGCAGTTCCTGGGGAATCTGAGGAGCCTCCGAGATTCATACACTGCAATGGCTGCTGGTTCGCTGTCGGCTTCTAATGAGCCTTCATCTGTGACTAAGATTATTTCAGACTGCGAATCTGCACTGACCTTCTTGAATCACAGCCTTTCAATCCTTTCAACTTCTGTGGCACGTGAGCAGGGCGAAACACTATGATTTTACAGTATTTGGATACTAAGATATTGTTTCGGGGAATTTATGTATGTAAGCTTGTAGTGGTTCAGTTGTTTGCTTCCTTTTAAGAAGGTTCAGTTGTTTGCATTTTGGTTCAGCTGACGCATGTATTCTCCGTTTCTCAAATTATAAATTGTTTTACCTTTTCTAGATACATTGCTTTTACTATGCATCTAGGCTATGTCTATCTAGATACATAATAAAAGTTATATATCTAGAAAAAAAAAACTGACTTATAGTTTGAAATGAAGGGAGTAGTAAAGCTTTTGACCTCTTGCGAGTCTAGTTTGTAACACTTACTAAACATCATCCTTGATAAATTGTATCTCGACTTGAGTTCTTTTCGAGTTTGTGCCCTTGCTGTATATGTATGCGCTTTTATCCTTGTTAGTTCTCTTATTGATCGAATCTTCTGGATTTTAAAGATAACTCAGTTTTCACCTAAATGTGCCATGCACTAGTCAAGCAAAAATTTGGTTAGACTATGGTTCAGGCGTACGTTTTTCATTAACTTTTGGCAAAATTACAAAGTTTTTTTTGTTTGCATATGCATTCGTATCCTATTCTTGTATTTTTTTTCCCTATCCCTATATTTTTCCAATCCTATGTTTGGAAATGGGCACAAGGTTGTCCCTATATTCCATCAAGTTTGTCCCTAGATATTGCACCATCATCATAGCTTGTACTCTCTCCGTTCTGAATTGCAAGACGTTTGACTTTTGAAATTTGACCAATCTTTTATTAAAAAAATTATGCAAACATAGTCAAATTTAAGTCATTTTAGAAAAACATATATTAATAAAGCAAAGCCACAATAAAAGATATGATATTTTACACAACTTTTAAAATAAGACGAGTGATCAT
>DXKC01007877.1:0-10440 GCA_031170775.1 Cymbopogon citratus
GGTCTTTGTATCAGAATTGGATTCGGTTTATTCGCATCCTTACCCGAGATATAACTTTCTAGAACCAACAAAACAAGAATCTTTTTTCTCTTGTTAATATATATCTGTCGGGCAGATGCCCTGCTAGCCATTTTCATGAAAAAACAAAACAAGAAATTTTCATTTTTTATTTTACTTGATGATTGATTGAGGAAACAAACCTTTAAACTACTCATAATATCAAATGTTAATTTTGTTCGAAATATTTCAAACTTTTTATCAAAATAGTGTACTATGGGCACCCGCTTGAGCCTAAGATTAATTCTGGTAGTGTCTCTCTACTGAAGCCCCTACATGTATATATACTTCCTCCGTAGAAGAGATTAACAAGTTTTCACCAGTAAAGAGTCAGACAAATGAGATTTTGAATGTTAATTTCAATTAATGTAATTTACAATTTGTTAAATAATCAGCATCATCTCAGCGCTACTTTAATGATACATTTATTCATATAAGTTTTATGAGGCAAGATTACATATAATTCGAATAATTGTTGGTCAAAGTTTGTAAAACTCTACTTTCCTTCTACAAAATATTTGTGTAATTCCATTTGCGACCTTTCTTTATTGGGAATATATGCAGTACTACCGACATCCTGAATTAGTTGTGACAAAAACTAATAAAACAAACAACAGAAGACCAGCTGTAAAACTAAATTAAAGGTCACTCCATGTAGGAGTAGTCTATTTGCATGGTTGGATGGTATCTGTTTTTCCTCCGTTCCAGCTCTCACTCACACTGAAGAGGAGTCACAGGTACTCCTCATTCTGCTTGTGGTCCACGTCCGCTCCACAAAAAGCCCCCTGTGTCGCGTGCTGCATTTGGCATTGCCATTTACGACGCTAAGCGTGCGCGCGGCCGTGGGATGATGGAAAATTTGGCAATGGCTGGCTGGCTCAAAAGGTTCCTACCTGAATGCTTGGACTGTAAAAGCCCACACTGAAGCCCATCAGTGATTGGTCACACCATCAGAGCAATGGATAAGAGCAGGTACAATAATCGATCCAGATCAGCTTGGCTTATAGCCAAGACAGCTCAGCTAACGCTTAGGTGGAGGTGAGAGAATGCAGGAGATAGAATGAGTATAGTTTTCCATTTGGCACTAACATGATGGGCTGGCCCGAGCACGACATGAAACAGCATTGCCCGAGCACAGTCCGACCCGGCTCACATAGTGCCAGTGCCAGGCACGGCCCAGTCGTAGTGCCATGCCTGGGCTGCCATGTCGGCCCGTAGTGCTAGCCCGGGCACGACACGGTTTTTGGGCCGGGACGATTCTGGCCCGATAATTCTTAGCCACTGGATGATTCAGGGGAATTTGTAGCCATCGGATTGGAGTATATGACGACAAAACCCTAACACCCAATTCCCAAATCACTCCCCATAGCCCCCAGCCGTGGCCGTCGTCTCCGTACTCCTCTTCCTCCTCCCGAATCCCATGGTGGCTCCTATTCCCGTACTCCTCCTCCCGTACTCGATCCCATGGCAGCTCCTCCTCCCATACTCCCATGGAGGCTTCTCTTCCCGTACTCCAATGGAAGCTCCTCCTCCCGTACTCCCATGGCTGCTCGACGGCGACCTCGGTGTGGACGGGCACCTCGATTTGCGGCGAGGCTACGACACGGCTGGGGCGCGTCTCTACAGCGGCGGCGTCACTACAAGAATTGATGCTTTACATTACGATCAATTTGGTCACAAACAGTCGAAAATACGTCACGGGTAACTTTCCTTGACGATCAATAAATCCGTCATGTATCTCACGTCATAGATTTGCTAGATCCATTGGAGCCGTCACCGATTGCAATTTCATTTCGTCATGGAATACATGGTCTACAACAATAACCAAAGGCTATAGTGATGAATTTAAACGTCATGGAGTTGTTCCACGTCAGCATTTGCCATGTCACTGGTGATGATGGAATTGATGTGGCAGCTGCCTTGCCACGTCATCACTAGGCCTATGCGAGCCCATTCTAGAGAAGGTCCATTAGTTCTTCAGCCCACTAATAAAGCCCATGTTTTTTCGTAGTTTTTTTATCTAATTAGGCCCATACAATTGGGCTAGCCCAGATGCAACAAAGAATTGGCCCATTATTCAAATTTAATTTTTGTACCAAAAATATTCAAATTTAAATTTAAATTTCAAATATAATTTTAATTTTGCCAAAAATATTCAAATTCGAATTTAAATTGACACATCCAAATCGTCACGGGTAGTTACCAATCATCACATATATATAACATATATATAGAGAGGTCTCATATCACTTAACATCACAAATACATTAAAATATAGCATCCCAAATCACCATGCATCATAAATACATTAAAATATAGCATCCCAAATCACCATTACAGGTCACAGATCAATTACATTTAATCACCACACCAAATGGCATAAATTAAAACAAAAGTACTATAAGTCAAGTAGCTGCAACACTACTTGCCAAAGGTTCAGACACCACTCCGGCCTAGACATCACACTAGCCTGATATTGCATAAGTTTACAGACCAATCTAGAAAAGTTCCGACACCACAAACATTCGAAGTCACCCCAAAAGCACCACTTGCCAAAATGCATCGACCTTCAAATGACAAACCACCAGCCTTGGTGCAGCAGCTAGTAAACCAAAATGCGTGGCTATGACTGCCGGTGCGCGTCCCCACAGCAATGGAGCTTGGCCAGGACACGTCCCCACGGTGGCGGCGCATCTACGACCTTGTTGCGGCGGCGGCTCGATGGCAATGGGCTGGCACGGCACCGGCGGGCTGTCATGCCATGCAGCATGGCACAACACGGCTAACATCCCATAGTGTCGTGCCTGGGCCAGGATGCTGGCACGGCGGCACTACGCGGTACTGCACGGCAGTGCCGCCGTGCCCCGTCATGCCGTGCCCTGCCGTGCAGTGCCTAGTCGTGCTAGTGCCGTGCCGTGCCTGGGCGGCCCGTTTGGCAATCTATAAGAATGAGCTTGGCGCAAGATAATGCGCCGAGCGCTACACGGTTCGCCAAGAGGATGTGGGACCCGTCACTTCCCATGACCCGTCCAGCGCAGAGGTGAGAAACCATGAGTCCATGGCCATAGTGCACAGGTGGCCTTCAGCGACTCAGCGCATAACCTCGTCACACGTTGATCCCAATGCTCCTCTGCAGCGGCGCCGTCGCACGCTATTAGCCTGCGCGAGCCTGCAGCGTCTCCATCACCGCCATCACACACTGCTCAGCCGGTGAGCCTGCACGCTCCACTTCCAATCGAAGAGAGAAAATATCCCAAATTGAAAAATAAGAGCAAAGCTTGGACCATATCTTGCTGCTAGACACAAGAAGCACGGATGTCCTATTCATCACAGGCGGCATGGGCGCATGGGTAATACATACAACCACTCATCCCTACTACAATGGTACTCTCAAAACTATCCTAGGTACACTTCTATCCCCGTGAGATGTCCGAACCATTCTGCACCAAAAAAATTGTAGCTAGAAAATCATTTTCAAAAGTCAAGATTACAAACCATCCTCCAAAAGCTTCAACCCAATGCAAATGCAATGGCTAGTGTTATTTGGACCACTAGCAGCTAAACCTATGGATAAATGTAATAACTCAAGTATTCATAAGAAAATATCTTTTTGCAAATCAATAATGCATTTGTTTGTCAATCAAAAAGATCTATCTAACCTTTTGTACAAAGCAGAAATCTGTTTTGGAAATAGTTACTATAGCAACCGCTATAGCTGAAAATAGCTGATGCACCGCATCCTACCAGGAGAGTTGTGTTTAAGCACTAGCTGTATTTAGATAGCTATATCGTAGAAATTCACAAGTATTCAATACAAGGAAAAGGAATTGAAACTGGCATTTGTCATTGCTATAATAATGGCTGGACTAAAGATCATTACCAATGAAGTTTAGCTGTTAAAAGGTTCGATCCATTGTAGTATTTTAAGTCACTACGGACGACAGACAGCACCTCCTTTCTCCTCATGTTGATCTCCACCATCCATACTGTCTCATCTGTGCCAAGGCAGTGCTTCTCAAAGACTGCGAAGCAGACAATGTCAGGATCGTCCGAGCTCACGATGGGGTACCTTAGTGCCACACGCGGCAGCCGGCGATCATAGTTGGGGAGCTGCCAGAGCTCATTGCAGTCGAGCACACCGTCCTTGACCCACGCCATTGGCTTCTTCGTCCTGAGGGTCAGGGTCCATGTCGTCACGTTGAAGGCGAAGTTGGAGCGTTCGCATGAGGTCTTGCCTGGGCCACCACAACAGCAGCGGGGAGCAACACTGACGAACCTCACGGCACCGGGACCGGCGGCGGCCAAGTTGCGACAATATTGCATGTCCATCCAATCGCTGGTTTGGTAGCCCACCGCTTCGGAGGGCGACAAAGGCAGTGGCACGTATCGGAGTTTTGGGTCGTTGTCTTCCGACATGTCGCAGAGGACGAAGCCGCTGCGGTAGTCGACCCAACACATGAAGCGGCTGCCAACGGGCACCGTGGAGTCGATCACCGGTCGGTGCCGCAGCTTGCCTTTTCTCTCGTGGTGCACGATACGCATCTGCTTGAGCACCCAGTCGTGGCCGGGCCTGAGCACGCAGAGCTCCGCCAACACGTCGTACCCCACCTCGAGCTCTGCAACCAGGACATCACCGTCGCCGCGGCGCAGTATGCCAGTGTCCTTGAAACAGGACAGGTTGCGCGCCTCGTCTCTGCGAGTCGGAACCTGGCGGGAGTCTTCGTCTCGTTGGAACTGCTTCGAAAAATAGCAGCCCGGGAGCAGGGACAGCGTCGGCGCCCGTCCGGCAGCGCCACGGCCAGCCTCATATAGGAAATACTCGAATAAAACATTTGAGCCGAAACCACTTCTCGTTTTCGGTACCTTCGACTCGATGAGGACAGAGTCATTGTGGGCAGCGATGATTTGGAGTTGTAGATCATTGGAGTCCTTGTGATCGGCGATGGAGTCTACGTTGCTGGACAGCGGCGTGCTGCCTTCGCCGGACACCAAATCGTAGTGGAAGCTGGAGGCTTCCGGTGGCGCCGCGATGCTGATGGAGATGGTGAAGGGTACGCCAGAGGAAGTGCAGGCGGCCGCCGTGGTCTTGGCATCGGCGGTGGAAGAGCCGCTATTTTTGAGGATCTTGCGGTTCAGCAACACCCAATGGGGGGCGGCTGCAGTCGGATCATCGGAGGGTACTCTAGTGTTGGTTAGGGTTTCCATGTTGCTGTGGCCGGGAGCCTTGGATGAGACTGAGATCGATCGATGGGTGATGGATCACGATCAGGAGTAATTGATCTGATCTGTTTCAGCGCCTCTATATATAGGCCTGTTGTCATTCTTCTCGGGACATAAATATCCAAATAAAAATTGGATGAGACTGAGTTTTATGGAAGAGCACCGATTTTGGTGCTCTTCCATAAAACTCGGAATTGACATGAGATTTCGAGGAAATTTTTGGCAGAAATCAATCAGATATAATTTCAAAACGTCATGAAACTTCATCGAGAATTTGAAAAATCTTTAGAAGAAAACATAATGGAAATGGAATTCTGATATTTATATGTGCCGGAGCTCGTAGTCAGATCACAACACATAGTTCGGGTGGTGATGCTACACATTCGCTTGGAACCATCTCTTCGGTTATATCTGGGCGACTCCGTCTAGCTCGATCCTCTCTTCTGTTATTTCAGTTTTCTTTTATTTCGGTTTCAATTTGATTATATACCACTCCCTCCATTCCAAATTATACAGCGTATAACTTATTGATGCCAATTTTGATCACTGGTCTTATTAAAAAAAATTGCACAAACATTGTCAAATTTAGGAGTTTCTTAAATAACTTTTATTATTAAAGCCATCCATAACAAAAGATGCGTCGTTTGCATAAAACTTTGAATAAGACGAGAGATCAAACTTAGATGAAAAAAACAAACGTCTTGTAATTCCATACTACAGGATTGATTTTGCGCAACGACGCCCAAACTGCCTTCGTAGCGGGCTCTTTTTTTGTCCGCAACGGTAAATCATAACGATTTACAGCAGTGGGCAACTTTTATTTACCGTAGAGGGCAAAAGTGCCCGCTGCAGTAAATTGATTTACCGTGTGAAGGCCAAAGCGGAGCAGGCCGGACTCGTGGCGGCGCGGCGCGGAGGCGGGGCTGGCCGGATCCAGCGATGTGGTGGCTCGCGTGTGCGGATCCACAAGGGCGGTGCTTGTGTGCTTTGATCGATGATGGCTGCGCCCCCTCCTTCGTTTCCGGCGCGCGGCGGTGGGTCTCCGGTAGTGGATCCGGCGAGGACGACTTCCCTGATGGTGGTACCGACAAGCTCCGACGGCGCGCGGTCGACGGCGGCACACGGGTCCAGCAGTCAGGGCGACAGCCGTGGATGCGACCTTGCTGCCCAGATCGGGGCCCATGCGGTTCTTTTCAAAAAGAATTCTCATTTTGGTTACTGCAGCGGGCAACTCGCGTCCGCTATGGGAAATGGTTGATTTCTCATGATGTCCTGGCCGTGACTGACGGTGTTACCTGCTGCGCAAAATCAATTTCGTCCGCCACAGTAAAACTTTGTATAGTAGTGATTTGGGATGCAGTTTAGTACTAGGTTGTTAAATGCTCATGCTCTGCAGCGCAAAAATATGATGCTGTGGTAATATATACTAGAACCTCTCTATTCTGTTATCTTAGTTCGCTTTATTTCAATTAGTGGAAGTAGCTCATGGCTGTTCAGTACAAGACCCCACGGTTGCCTCTCCAATCCCTAATTTCTATGTATGTAAATCTGTGCAACTTAAGTGTATTATAAAGCGCCTGGCCAAGATATTGCGAAGTTGATCTTGGCATCTTCAGCAAATAGAATCCGTTATGAGTCGATTCATGTAGATACAGGGTGTAAAAAAAATACAAGCAATTGAAGTGTATTATAAAGCTTCTGGCCAAGAGACTGCGAAGGTGATCTTCGCATCTTCAGCAGATAGAATCCATGTTGAGTCGATTCAAGTACATACAGGCCAGGTGTAAAAAATGCAAAACTGTATAAAATCAGATTTTTTTTTCGCGTGGTACATAGCAAGCTTTAGTTCTACCCTCAAATTATTACAGCACAGTCTCTTAAGGACCATAGGAGAAAACCTAGTGCTAACTTCATCATTTGGAAGAACATTCAAGAATTCTAATCATATCACTTGGTTTACTCAAAGTATGGAGCTTGTCAAAATCATTATTTAGTCAAGATGCAAACGTGGTTATTGAACAATTCCCATGATCTTTTTTTTTAAGGAGGAACATCCCCTGTACGGTATCCCAGAATGTACACTAGGTGAACTAGACACTATATATATAGGTGTGGCAATTAGTTTCCAAACACTAATAATGAAAAAGCATTTGCAGAAGCGTATTTCAGAAGGGACTTAAATTGTCGGATTGTGCATCCAAAGCAATAGCAATGCAGAGAAAAAAACCTCTTTCACCTTGTCACTAATCATCCAAGCCTTCTGGCAATAACATTAGCATGCTACAATAAGCATACCTCTGTGAATTAGTATGCACTGCTATTCAACTCATCAAAAAAAGTGAAGCTGTATCTAGATCATCAGTATTAAGAAAAGCTTCACCAATACCCTGTGGCACACAGGCAGACAGCCATTGGCCTCCCCAAGTCCCCAACCAGGTAGCATGCAAAAGCAATAGCTCGATTCATCGTCACCAAGTTGGCCACAACAGCAAAATATCACAACAATACATTAGCAAGTGTCTGGTTATCATTTAGTAAAAATTAGAAGCACCAATGCTGGAGCACATAGTCACAAATACAGTAGGCCAACATAAGTATGGGTTAATAGCTTTACATAGAAGCCTAATAGAACCTGGAGCCCATAAATTTAAACATTTTAAGAGAAACCGCTACTTGAAAAAAACACAAAAGTTGAAGGCCAGCACCAATCTCAAAAGATTTTATCCATCCAATAAGGAGAGAAAAGCATAATAGAGTCAAGACATCCTGTGTACTACTATTCAAATGGATAGAACTGAATCCTATTAAAACTAACTGAAATAATTAAATTGAACAACTTGTAAGAACAGAAAAATGTCAGTAATACTTGTGTAGAATAAAACTACTTCAGCACGGACCACACATTGGCAATCTAAGCTAAAACAAGAAAATTTTATGGGACCGGCATAAAATGCACATTGATCTCATCCCATGCATTCAAACACTGAAAAAAAAAGAAAGATCCAAGGAATTACACATGTGAATTCCACGTATCCCAAAACCAGGACCCCTGTCATAAATTATAGAAAAAACAAAAAACTATACCATTCATTCTTTCACGTAGCTAAACAAATTATATTAGAGGAACAAAATATAACAACTACCTGCAGCCTAAAACAATCGAGCTGGTAGAAAATAGGAGAATGCAAACAATATCTGCACTTAGAAGACAAGGTACAGCATAATACAAGGAACTGTATGCTGGACAGTTGTGACATGTCGTAATAGTATTAGTGTCATCCTAATGCACTATATATCTAGAATGAATTTGCCAAAGTACTAGCAGATATATGTTCTCTGCAAACTATGCAACTAGTCTAACACATACATAGCACTTACAATAGTCCGAACAAAATCATGATACCGAGGTCCAACCAGTATAGGCCTATTGAAATGCTAAGCCAATCATCAATACCAAAACTTTACTGAAATTTGAAGTACATACTTCATAAACAGGACCGTACCAACACCCACTCTGATCCTTGACAGCTTGACATATATGATGCTGTGCAAAGTGAAATAAACCTACGTAAATATCACTATATTATCACCTTAGGAAAATAATTCCTCCCAACCACTCCAAGCAGTGTTATTTCGACATGCTTTTACAAACCAGGAATTCCACACTGGAATATAATAAACTTCAAAGATTCTAACCAACCTTTGCAAAAGTGAGTCATAGAAATCTGTGTATCTACACGACCTTTTTTTTTTGCAATTTTTGTTTGGCACAAACAGCATGAAGATAAAAAAACATACGCATTTAATTTTGGAGTTATTCACAGTACTTGAAATGATGAATCTGCCCATGTAAAACAAAACCAACTATATATTCTAGGAACTAGTACATATCAGCAGGCAAGAAATAGTGTGCACAAATTCCTACCTCCTCGATGATGCTCGCAAAGTGGCAATGCAGAAATCGATCAGAATCGTTACAACTAATGAAGTTTAGCAGATAAAAGATCATCTGAACTGTAGTATTTGCTACCACTAACGATGACAGACAGTAGCACCTTCCTTCTAGTGTTGACCACCACCATCCATACCCTGTTATCTGCGGCATTCGTGTAGTAATTGTTCTCGCATACTATGAAGTAGTCAACATCAGGATCGTCTGAGCTCACGATGGGGCTATGCGGGGCAACATGTGGCAGGCACCCATAGTTGGGGAGCTGCCAGAGCTCGTCGCAGTCAAACACACCGTCCTTAACCCATGCCACTGGCTCCTCCGTCCTCAGGGTTAGGGTCCACGTCGTCACGTTGAACGCGGTCTTGGAGCGTTCGCAGAAGGTTTTGCCTGGGCCGCCGCAGCAGCAGCGGGGAGCAATGTTGACGAACCTCACCGCACTGGAGCCAGAAGCAGCCAAGTCGCGGCAGTACTGCATGTTAGGTCGATCGCTATCGCTGCTACGGTGATCCGTCTTGGCCGGCAACAGAGGCAGCGGTACGTACCGAAGTTTGGGGTTCTCTTCCACCATGTTGCAGAGGATGAAGCCGCTGTTGTAGTCGACCCAACAAAAGTACCGGCTGCCAACAGGAACAGTCTCATCGATCTCCGGCCGGTGCTGCAGCTCACCTTCTCCCTCGTTGTGCACGATGGGCAGCGCCATGAACTCCCAGTCGTGGCTGGTTGCACGGAGCACGCAGAGCTCGGCTATGCCGTTCAGGGTGCCGTACCCCACCTCCAGCTGGGCCACCAGGACTTCGCCGTCGCCGTGGCGAAGTATGCCTGTGTCCTTGGAAGACAGATTGCGCGCCCGGACGCTGCGTGTAGGAACCTGGCGGGCGTCTGTCTCTTTGGAACTGTCTGGAAACATAGCAGCCGGGGAGCAGGGACAGGGTCGGCGTCCGGCCGGTGCCTGCCTCGTACAGAAAATACTCCAACTTAACAAGAGATCGGAAACCACGGCGGGGCATCGGCAACCTCGCCTGGATGAGGGCGGAGTCATCGTGGGCAGCGATGACTTCGAGACGTAAATCCTTGGCGTCCTTGTCATCGTCGTTGGACGGCGTGCTGCCTTCGCCGGCGACCAGGTCGTAGAGGAAGCTGGAGGCTTCCGGTGGCGCCGAGATGCTGATGGAGATGCTGAAGGGTACGCCAGAGGAAGTGCAGGAGGCCGC
>DXKC01007887.1:0-17953 GCA_031170775.1 Cymbopogon citratus
GAAGGCGTCACGGACCCAAACAGGCGACGAGGCGAGCACGGCGAACAGCAGCGTCTTGTTGCCGAAGACGATCTCTCTAGGCGGCCGCGCGCTCATGACCCGCCGCGCCACGTGCCTAGCGAAGACGCCGGCGTCCGTGGACCTCGGCGTCTGCGACGCCCTTCCACGCTCCTCGATCGCCGCCGCGTAGTCCCGGTACATCCTCCACTGATCCTGTCCGCCGGCGGCGAGCTGCGCGGCGTTGGCGCGCCCGAGCCCGGACCTCACCGCCCCCGCGACGACCTTGACGACGTGCACGCCGAACGGGCGGAGCTCGAGCCGCAGCGCGTCGGTGGCGGCGTGCACGGCGGCTTTCGACGCGCAGTACGGCGCGGCCCAGGGCGTGGCGGCGGTGCCCACGACGCTGCCCACGTTGACGACGCGGCCTGCCCCTCGCGCCGCCATGTGCGGCGCCACGGCGCGGACCGTCCGGACCTGGCCGAGGAAGTTGATGTCCATCGCCCGCGCCACGGCGGCGGACGGGAGCTCCACTAGCGGGCCGGTGCACCCGACCCCGGCGTTGTTGAGGAGCACGTCGATGCGGCCGTGACGCGCCAGCACGGCGTCCACGGCGGCGGTGACGCTGGTGTCTGAGGTGACGTCGAGTGGGAGTGCTTCCGTGGACGGTGTGTCTGCGAGCGCGGCGGCGAGGCTTGCGACGCGGTCCGGGATGTCGGTGGCCACCACGTGGCAGCCTAGGCCGGTGAAGGCCTGGCAGTACTCCCACCCGATCCCGCCCTTGGCGCAGCCTGTGATGAGCACCACCGGCTGCTCGCTGCTGGCCTCGCCGTCCTGCTGCTGCTCGCCGTCGGCGTCGTCGCCGGTAGCCATGGGGTGCGGCGCGCCGGCGCGTGTGCGTTGGGAGATGGCCACACGACGTAACTCTGCAAGCAGCGGAATGGCCTGGAGGGTGTCTTATATAAGTGCACACCAGGACAGGATTAATTAACGGATTGATTAATGAAGATTATCATATATGCTAATTCATTCATGCTCGCCCGGTTAGTGTTTGGGGTGTCCGTCGTGAGGATGTGTACACGGGGAATATGCAGGGATATGCGTGTTGCTTTGCTTGGTCTCACTCATCCTTCTTGGGAACTCCGGCCATCTTCCGCGGCGGCCGGCCAGCGAGATCCTGCATTGCAGCTGCACGGTTTAGAGTTCGATTCCAAGTTATAGTTGGCAAGTATGAGTGACACAATGGTTTTGTGTATAAATCTCCAAGTTTCAGTGCAATGGTCTGACTTGCTAGCTTCTCTAACCACTCGGGAGGATCGATCGATGCTGAAGACCTAAAGCGACGTACAATTTCCTCGTGTACCTACTTGGTCATGAGCAGATTCCCAAATCTCAATTGGTCTTGAAGTGTTACGAACCCGTGTGCAAAGAAAGCCTATAGAGGCTAGTCTAGTGACCAACTTGGGGGTAACACAGCCCAACAAGCGGATGTTCGAGTCACCGTGGGTGAATATAAAGGGCATGTCTTTGGTGACTTCTAAAACAACAATTCTGGCTTTGGCTTTCTCTGAAAAGTCACATTCCAGTGGCTTGGGCTCTATGTGCAGAACAAATTGGACTTCACCTGTTTTTGGCTTCAGATTTGGACTTCACCTGTTTTTGGCTTCAGAAGCTAGCCCGTTTGCTCAACATTTCTTTCATTGTGCCAGTGAAGAAGCTGGGCGGCATTGGCCATTGTCATATATACTAAGCACCGTGGGTCCGTGTGTGTTGCCGATCCTCGCCGAACTGCAATTCCGGGGTCGGCAACGAGCTGCTGCTGCTGCGGTGCCGACATGCGATTCACATAAAACAGGGTTAACAGAGATTCACATAAAACAGTTACTAAATGTAGTCTTTGGTAAAAAGGAATATATAGCATACCTGTTATTCTTCTTAGTGACACCAGTGATACCAATGCAGGAGAAATTAGTTAAACCTAAGCATATTTTGGTACCCTCAGCTAGCTAGTGTTCTACTCTCTCCATTCCAAATTTTTTGTCGTCCTGACTTTTACAAACCACATAGCTTTCACTATACATCTTGACATAATGTATAACCAAATACATAGCGAAAGCTATTTCTATATCTAAAAAAGCTAAAAAACTTCTTACAATTTAGAATCGAAGGAGTAAGATTTAACAATTTTAATAAAGAAGCAATATAGGATGAACATGAAGCAATTTGGAAACATGCATCACCTCACTCACTGGGAACTAATTAATTCCTCAATCTACCGTGAGCTCTTGCATAGGTGGGATGGTGCGTCCTCACCGGATTGGAATGTTGTTGGTGACGCGCACCATCCCAGATCAGGGGGGACGACGGTGTCCATTTCAGAGAAGGGAGCGCTCGCTCCTTGGTACCAAACGAATTGGATCTGCCTGCTCGTGGTTCTTCTGATACTTTCTGCTCTTTCTCCTGCTGCGAGACATGATTAGATATAGGAAGGTTGTTGAGACGAACTAAGATTTAGAGAGTATGGGGGTTTTAGGGGAAGCGGTAGTCATGGCGATCGACAACAATGGCGGTGAGTGTGGTTTCCATTTATATTAGCATATAGTAGATGGGTAAGTGGACACAACACACAATTCAAGTGAATCTTCCCACACTCATAGAATCTTCCCACACTCATAAGTCATGGCATGAATGAATGAGATATGCTAGCTTTTGCTCACCAAAATCCAAAGAAAATATAAAACATATTAGATTAACTGATAATCTAAGATTTATGTCTATATATATTTACCTGTTCTATCTTCTTCTTTTTTACGAATACCTGTTCTATCTTCTTGTCGCTGCAGAGCAGAAGTCTTCCCTCTTGATTACCATTATGATAATACTTATATCAGTCACTAGAGTCCTGTTTCGTTGCATTGGAAAATAGTCAAATCCTGGTATACTTATATATTTTCTAGGACAAGAAGTACAAATGCCATGCATGAAAGTTGCAATTGGAAAAAGAGAGGATAAAAAAAAAAGGCAACATGAAGGTAGAAACTTGATCCAATTTTCTGATGACTGTATTTGTTGGAAAAAGAGAGGCTACAAAAAACGTAGCCCGCATGTGTGTATGTCATCAGTGTGTGCGTGTGAGTTACGTGTCACGTGTGTCGTACACTCCTGTGTGACATAGACTGGAGCTAACACTATATATATGGAAATTGCCAAATTGTGCACATTCCATAAATATGCTCCGAAATTTTCACACATAGTAATGCCCAAAATAAGCAATTGTTGTCCATGCATGTAGCACAGGGTTAACAAAAATTCATATAAAGAAATTACTAACTAGTCTTTTGGTGCCATCAACGATATCAGTACAACACCGGTAAAAAGGAATTTAACTAGCATCTTAGTGACACCAATGTGGAAGTAATTGATTGAACCTAAGCATCTTTTGGCACCCTCAGCTAGTGTTCTATTCTCGCCATTCCAAATTATAAGTCGCCATGATGCACAACCTCAACTCGCAGTTGTATGCATCTCTTGTACGTGCAGCCCGCCGCTAAGAAGTCCAAACCGCTGCTGAGGCAGCAAAAAAGGCGCTAGGAGGAAGAAGACGCATCCATCCTCCTGGTCCACCTCCTCAACACCTGTACAGATGCCATATAATCGCTAATGGCAACCTGTACGAGGTAACGCGCGATCCTCAAGGACATTATACTTCAACCAAGTTCGGTCACGTCGGGACCCACTTCGCTGACGCACTTGCGCTGCGGCTCTTCCCAGCTGCATATCCGCATGCGGCGCAGCCTACCCCACCTCCTACAACGCTGGCAATATACAAACACTTCCATGATGCAGGGCCCTACCTAAAGTTTGCCTACTCCACGGCGAACCGAGCCATCCTAAAAGCGTTTGAGGGTTGTAAACGCGTGCACATCATCGACTTTGCCATCATGCAAGGTCTCCACTGGCCAACTCTTATGAACAACCTCTCCAAACATGAAGCTGGGCCGCCGGAACTCCGCATCATAGGCATTGGCCCGAACCCAACAAGTGGTCATGACGAGCTCCATGAGGTGGGCATCCGCCTCACCAAGGTCGCGCGCTGCCTAAAAATCCCCTTCACATTCCAGGGAATCTGCGTCGATCATCTAGATCAATTGAGCATCTAGATTCACCTCAAACTCAACAACGATGAGGCGTTAGCCATAAACTCCATCTTGCAGCTCCACCACCTCCTCGTCAACCTAGACACTGCCGCCGCCGCCGACTATGTGTGCCGATAGACATCCTCCTCAGATTGGTCATGAAGCTAAAACCCAAGGTCTTCATGGTGGTGGAGCACGAGGCGAATCACAACAAGCAGCTACTTGGAGAGGTTCACCAACACCATCTTCCACTACGCGACCATGTTCGACTCCTTGGAGGCTTGCGCCCCGTCGTCACTACTAGCGCCGGCGCCGGAATCAAATCCGTAAGCACTACAACCAATAGCATCTCATAGCTTGTAGAGGAGTACCACCGAGGCGAGATCTTTTGACATCATCTGTGCCATGTGTGTGTTTACCGCCTAGAAGGAGAGGCTCTCCTGTGTGGGGTTCACGCAAGTGGAGTTTGACCCCAGCGAGGCCAACTTGGCGATCACCGATCTCATCAAAGTGTCTTCCTTCTCCTGCTCTGGGTTCAGCATCCTACAGGGTTTCAACACGCTCAAGGTGCGTGCCACGGCCATTCGCTATATGTGGCAACGACTTGCCATGCGATGGGAGGAAACGCGGCTGCCAGTGCCGCCATGGCTCACACCAAAGGGGAGAGACAACTCATAAAGTTAGGAATGGCATCCACAACCACCGTGGAGTAGCTAGAGTAATAACCTTTCTGTAAGCCAGTAGCGAGAGCGTGACGATTGAGTCAAATAATGTTTGTGGTGATTTGGTTTCAGTCGTGTGAACTTGTGATGAATAATTGTTCTATCTAATTACCCGGATCATGAGATTGAAAGAAAGGAGAATATTTGTAGCGAATTTAATGATTTTGAAATGTTAGCCCCGATGATCTTTGTTATTAAACATTCATATGTTATTGTTCAAATCAGTGTTATTTGTGATCCTTCAATTGTGAATTGTGTCCCTTCATCTGATCCTTAAGTAACTAGTAGTAGTACAAACATATAAACAGATTAAGACAAATACTAGACCACTGAGCAGGTAAGTGGTGACAACACACAACTCAAATGAATCTTCTAAAATAATAAACTAAAAACATATATTAGTTTAGCTCGAGAATTCAGGATTCGTGTTCATAAAAACAACTAGTACAATTAAAAGAACAACTCATAATTCACAGTTTTTTCTATATGTATATCAAACAATGACAAAATTACCTATATTGCCCAAACAATAACAAAAATAACTAGGCACCCAAAATGTAGGGGAAGTGATCTAGAATTTATTTATGGTTTGGATCAAATACTAATGTAAGAGGCCTTGCTCGAGGCAGGAGTGAGGGTGGCGGGGGGCGGTGGCCTAGCGACGGTGGGCGGCTGCGATGGCGCGGAGTGCGGAGGCAGCGGCGGTGGGCACGCACGAGAGGGAGAAGGGGGCAGCGGTGGTGAGAGGGAGAAAGGAAGAGATAGGGAAGGGTTTTCTTTATTGCTTGCCAATCCAAATACAACAACCTCAATATATATAGCCTTTCTAATCCTAACTTAATCCCTAAGCAATTAGAGAAATCCTGCGGATTTTCTCTTTCTTATTTTAACACAATCTAACTATGGTAATACTTGATGACAGGGGCATCACGTGAGCGACGACAGGGGAAGGGGATGGCGCCTCCCTCTGTTGGGTGCGTGCGGCGCCTAGGGTTAGCCACGGCCGCGACTGTGGTGTCGCCGATGTCCTCCTCTTAGGCCTCTCTTGGCCCAAATTCTTTGCCGAAGAGTCTAACCCGCAATATACTTGTGACACTAATTAAGGTGCATGTAGTAGTCATCTTATGAAAACCTTAAATTTAAATAATTCATCCATGGGCCTGATTTTTTTTTTGGCAACAATCCATGGGTCTGAATTGTGCTACTGCTAGTAGCCTTCGGATACAATGTGGGTACTCCACACAATCATTTGAGGAGAATATGTGTATTGACCACAGGGTCCACGGGTCAAGTGGAACTTTCTGGTTTTGACTATCACAAACTTCAGGTTATTAAACGAAAATTGTTTTTTATTTTTTTGCATGAGTACATGGAAACCATTTGGTTGCTATCAATCACCAATCTAAGATCATCATTTTTGTCACCAAAAAGAAAAACTAAGTTCAGCAATAACGCATTGGATATCTGCTAGCCCATGAAAGGCTAAAAGCCCAGATCGGCAAGATTCACGTACTGCCCATTTATAGTGTATAGTGATTTAGCGAGTCATAATCATGACCAGAAATGGTTTATTTGCTTATTTCATTGGATCTGCAATTCGTCAGCATGTCTTTTATAAATTAGATATGAGGTAATTTCATCATTTTGCTTACTGTTTTTGTCATTATTCACGTGAGGAAGTATGCTTTGGCTTTGCTGCAATTTCCAAATTTTAGGGCCACATGTCCTTCGGCTTCACACCAGGTGACAGGGCCACAAATTCCTTAGGTACATCCTGATAGTGTTGAGCTGATGTGATCTAATCAGGACGCTTTGGATGCCTGAGTCCATCCAAAAACCAGACTATATGCTCACATGGCGTCTGTGAGCATATGCCTGATTTGTACTCAGGCATGTGAGTACAAAACAATTTTCTTCCCTTCCCTTTTCCTATCAAAAAGGAAATCAGTGGCACAACAAAAATGGATCTGCTGTTTTGGACAACCACCGTTTCTTCTTTATTGGGCTGTGTACACCACTTGATGTAGAGGCCGGATATTGTTTTATCCATTATCTAAAAAACTGTTTCTTCTTCATGTGCACGCTCAAGCTCGACGTGCTACTTCAGAATGCTATCCTTTTTTTTTCTTCTTTTCAGAAACACACAACATAAATACAAGTTCTGGTATATATCAAATTCAAATTACTGAATTATTAAGTCATCTCTCGATCTGCAGCTATCTCGGTCGCGTCTCGCAAATGATGAAAAGGATAGCTGAAGTTTACATCGTTAATTATTCCAATCTTTTTCTGATAAAATTAACTACCTGTGCAAATCAGAACTATGGAAGATTCATCGCTTATTGTCTGAAAAGTCCGGTCAAGGTTCCAAACTCCCCCAAATACCACATGTATTATTAATTTAGTAGTGTACGATACATGGCTCATCTCATCAGAGACTACAATATTTCAGAATACAGTAGTCAGTAGGTCATTTATCACGTCACCGGAAGCCTCGTACGAGACCAATTTACATGACTGACAAAATGGATTCAGAAGACATTCCAATGCATCACGGTCAAAGTATTGAGGCCTGCTGTAGCATTCAAATTTATGGCGGCTGATGAATTCGTCCACGATAATAATGCTCTTCATTACGTTACTACATGCATGCTTAATATGCTAATTAAATATGTATATTAAATTAAATCCATATATAATTGGTGAATAATTGCAGGTAGTACAAGTACGTATTCAATTTGTATGCAGCAGGTATGGCAGTTTTGTATCTGTCTGCCCATTTGGTTGTCGATGCATGCCCACTAGAAGCTCTAGCAGTCAACGTAGCTGGTTTGGCATTTGTTAATGTCCTATCACAGTACATGAGAAGGATTTCCTAACTCCTTGATAGCTACTTTCTCGGGCTGGGGCTGCTGCATGAATGATTATTTTTTTTGTGTGTGTCTGTTCCTATAGAAACAAAATCTGAACAGTGTAGATCCATTTCGGTAATCTGGTATTGTAGAAGGATTATTCCATTTCACCAACAGCATCTAGAAACCTACTATTTTATTTTTTATATAGAAATTGTAAATCCAACCCAGATAGCATGTCAATACATCATCTCTTGAGTTATCTCAGTCAGATAGTACGAAATCCACAGGACAGTAACTGGTAGGTAACTAGTTGGTGTTCTAGACGATCTGTTTCGTAGGTTTGTCATGCGTATTCGTCAAGAGAATTACAAGTTTTTGAACATTCTCTCTGTGTATCTTACTCCACATTTCGCTGTCAAATCTGTATTATTGTCCATTTCTCTTGTGTAGAAAGTCATGGTTTGTGCTTTGACTCTTGTCTTGTTACTTCGTGGCAGACTGGCAGCTAGTCATAAGGGCGGCACTTCCATGCATGTACAACCTTCCGTTGGCCAATACATTGCATGCCCCTATCTCCAAAACAATATTATTGAATTGAATATATATACGATGATGTCAACAATTTGGGAACTAGTTTAATTTTATTCTCCTAGCTAGTACTCATTCGTGGATAATAGATGATGAGATCTGATAGACATGTTTATTCAAGTCCTGCCGCCAGTATACTCTACTCCACAATTTGCATATGTTTGTCCCAATCCCAGATCCAAAATGTATAATTTATGAAGAAGATACGTACAGATGGAGAATACATGGTCAAGCCGGCCATCACTGTTGAAAGAAAGGCCATCCACCCTAACAAACCTGCAATTCCTTGCACTTATTAATCCCAACCATTTTGCTTCCTTGCCCTCGTGTACTCTTTTATTATACATATATTTCTCTATCCACTAGTTACTCATATACTATTACTTCATGTGTGTATATTTCTCGATGTATTGTTTCTTAGGTTTCATTAAAAACTTCACTTATAAAACTGTATCCTAGGGGGGAAAAGAGGCAGTAGAACCCTGTCCATGAGACATGACCAAGGTTTTCTGTTTGGGTATTATAATTATTTTAACACTCCCAAAATTATCAAAATTTGGCTGAAATTTAGCCCTTTTGTGTAGAAATTTAAACATAAAGTATAATTTTTTAAAACTTTAGAACCTAAACTAAATACTATCAGTATGGTTATGATGCTCTGTGATTGAAAAGGTATAAAAAAAATTGATGTTCTGGGTATTAATTATTTTTTTAGAAAGGGCGGCAAAAGCTTTGCCGCAGTTTTATTAGACGATAGAAAGTAGAAAAAGTTTACAAATATTTACAACCCCATTGTAAGTTTACAAATGTTCTGGTAATTAGACATGCACTTTCTCTGCATGCCTCAATGCGACGCCCTTAATTGTTAAAATTAGCTCTAAGAAATCTCTTGTAACAGAAACAAGAGTCATTTCTCTCCTCCACTAATGTATCTAAGAAATCTTAGAGCATCAATTATTATTTTTTTGGAACAGACAGAGTGCATATTAATAAGGGATGAAGCGCATGTACTAGCGTCATTTAAAAAAGATTGATTTTTACTTTTGGCCAGCCCTGAATTTGCTGAATTTCGCAAGATTTTTCGCCAAAATCTAATCTTGAACTCTTCAGATGGCCACTTGCCTTCCATTAGATATATAGATAGAGAGCTAATTGACTCCTAACCCGTAACCGCTTGAACTTAAACACCACCATTTGCTCACACGTTTGTCGTGCAGATCAGAGAAACCAAGGGAAGAGAGAGAAGGGAAGGGAAGGCATCCATTCGACGCTTGCTTTGCATGACCTCCACCACCATCACTAGTAGTGGTGGCTCTAAATGCCAGGGCTCCGCTGATAACCTCCTCTCCGAGCTCCAACCACCGTCTTTTCCTCTCCTCCGTCTTCGTCGTCCAAGAACACACAGACAATCCATCCATATATACAAACACAAACAGAGCGGCGGCAGGTCGGTCGTGGACTAGTCAGTCACCGTCTTTGTGTGCGTGCCAACGATTCGATGGGGCAGCTGGAGGAATTAGCGCCCGTGCTGAAGCCGCCGGCCGCCATGGTCTTCTCGTGGGAGCCAGTCACCAAGCTGGGCGCCGCAGAAGCCCGCGTGGACAAGCCACCAGGGAGCCCGACGAAGAAGGCGGCACCGGCACCGCCGGCGCGCCGGCTCTCGGTGCCGCCGCCGCCGGGCCGGGCCGCGATGAGGAGCCTGTCGTCGAGGGCCAGCGGCCGCGCCGTGCGGCCGGAAGACGACCCGTTCCTGGCCGCGTACCTGGCGTGCACCAAGAGCAGCAGAGGAGGCAGCAAGGACGAGGCCGGTGGAACGCCGGGGGAGGCCAATAAGCAGGGCCGGAGCCGGTTCACGTGGGCGCGCCTCGGGCTCTCGTGCAAGAGCTCCGCCGGCGTCGTCGAGCGGAGCATGGTCAAGGTGGCCAAACGGCCGGAGCCGGATCCTAAAGATGCCTGATATCAACCGCCCACCGGCCATGGCCAGTTCATCTTCTTCTCTGCTTCTTCTAGTCAGTCTCGTGTTCAGTTCTAGCTCTTTCTTTGCTGCTCTTCTTGTTTTCTTTCAGTGTTTTGTGACAGTGTCAAGCTTCAATTAGCGAGGATTATGCGTGCGTGGTGATGGAATTAAGAATCACTTGTGAATGAAATGAATGAAAAAAGATACATATCTGAAATCTCATGTTCCTTTTAGTAGTCTGATCAGGCAGGATTATGTGAGTCTGCATCAATGTCTGTTATGTGAAAAAAAAAATCTCTTTTTTTCTTTATGGTCATAGATAGAGGTTAACTTCTGACAGCGAATGCTTCCGTGTGTCCTCTGACCGAATGCCAACTTGATAAAGACTGACATTGACCAAAGACTCTAACCGTTGGTCAATGTGTTGCTCTCTTTCTTCTATAAAAAAACCGTGTTGTTCTGTTCTGATCGTTTTCCCGAATACATGCATATTGGTCCTCCAAATTGGAGTATTTCTTTATCCGGCGACCCTGGAACGCTGATGCCTGGTTGGAGAAGGTGAAATGGTCAGGCAGACGGTCCTAAGCTACCTCCTCACCAACCTCTCCAAAGAGATTCTCGGGCACGTGAACACGGAGGTCACGGCCAAAGGTGCATGGGCGGCCATCAAGGGGCTCTTTGCCTCTCAATCTCGTGCCAAGATCATCAGTACACGCATGGCGCTCACATCTGCCACCAAAGGTACCTCATCTATTAGTGAGTACTTTACGAAGATAAAAGTTTGGCAGATGAGATGGCGGCTGCGGGGCGCAAACTTGAAGACGAGGAATTTGTGTCCTATGTGCTGACCGGTTTGGATCTGGATTATGATTCAATCGTGTCGGCCGTAGCGGCACGTGTTGAACCCATCTTCATCACCGAGCTGTATACACAGCTCATCAGCCACGAGCAGCGACTGGAGATGCGCAATGGAGGCAGTCAGTCCTCCGCAAACCTTGCCACCAAGGGCAAGGGTGGTGGAGGTAACTCCTCCCGTGGAGGACGTGGTGGCGCCAATGGTGGCCGTGGAAATCGTGGTGGTTTTACCCGCGGTGGAGGCAATAGTGGGGGCAATGGCAGCACCCCGCGAGCTCCCTTCCAGCAGGGAGTCTATTGCCAGATATGTGGCAAGGAAGGCCGCCCAGCGTTCCGCTGTTTCAAGCGGTTCAACTCCAACTTCAATGGACCTCCTCAGAAGTCTGCATCGTCGGCTACCACATCATATGGAGTCGACACGAACTGGTATATGGATACCGGTGCCACTGATCACATCACTGGTGACCTTGAGCGTCTGACCTTCCGCGACAAGTACAATGGAGGGGAACAAGTTCATGCTGCCAACGGTTCAAGTATGGATATCGTGCACATTGGACACAGTACATTATGCTCCCCTTCCAGTACTCTTAAATTAAATAATATTCTTCATGTTCCTAAAGCAAAAAAGAATCTTGTATCTATCCATCGTTTCACTCATGATAACAATGTGTTTCTTGAATTTCATCCACAACACTTCGCGGTAAAGGAGGAGACGAGGAGAACCCTCCTCAGAGGCAGGTGTGAAGGTGGCCTCTACCCGCTGCGATCATCTTTGAATAAATTCCTGACAAATAAACATGTCCTCGATACTGTTAGGCCGACGACGTCTTTGTGGCACAATAGGCTAGGACATGCTTCATCTTCAGTAGTGCAACGTGTTCTTAGTCGCCACAACATCCCTTTTGTTTCAGATTTGAATAAAGGTCATGTATGTAATGCATGCCAACAAGGAAAGGCGCATCAATTGCCTTATCCTCGGTCTATGAACATTTCAGCTAGACCATTTGATTTAGTTTTTTCTGATGTATGGGGGCCGGCACCAACATCTGTTGGACGGCAGAACTATTATGTAAGCTTTATAGATGATCACAGCAAATTTGTGTGGATTTATCTCTTGCACCATAAATCTGAAGTATTTCAAGTTTTTCATGATTTCCAGAGCCTTGTCGAAAGACAACATAACAAAAAGATTTTGTCTGTTCAAACCGATTGAGGAGGAGAATACCAAGCCCTCAATTCATTCTTTCAGCGTATAGGGATTGCACATCGTGTATCCTGTCCTCACGCACACCAACAGAATGGGTCCGCTGAACGCAAGCATAGGCATATAGTAGAAGTTGGCCTTACACTTCTTTCCCAAGCATCCATGCCACTCAAATTTTGGGGGGGAAGCATTTATCCATGCTGTCTACCTTATTAATCGTCTCCCCTCTCGAACTATAGACAATGAAACACCGTTTTTTTGGCTCTTTGGAAAAGATCCTGATTATAAAGATCTTCGTATCTTTGGCTGTGCGTGCTGGCCAAATCTTAGACCTTATAATACCAGAAAACTTGAATTCCGATCAAAACAATGTGTTTTTATTGGATATAGTCATCTTCATAAGGGTTATAAGTGTCTTGATCCGAAAAAAGGAAGGGTTTATATCTCGCGTGATGTTACCTTTGATGAATCTGTTTTTCCCTTTGCTTCACTTCATCCTAATGTCGGGGCAATGCTTAGAGCAAAGCTCCTTCTTTTACCAACTCACCTTCGTCCGGGGGATGCTAATGTATGTGACCATGTCACGAATTTACCTGTGTCTACTAATTCAGATACTAGTTGTGCAGATGATGAAGCAACAGCAGGGAAAGAAGCAGCAGAAAATTCGGTGCAAAATGGTGTTATTTGCAGGTCACGCGGGGGTCATCGCATGTGTTCCCTCGGCGGGAACAACAGCCCAACCCAGGCTGATCTCCCTGCCGACGCAGCAGCTGCTGCACTCGCATCTCCTTCGGGAGTGGCGCCACCAACCGCGTCAGGCGTCTCTGCGTCGGCGCGTCGCGCGCACACGGGTGCGGTCCTGCCTCCTCCCATTGGATCCTCTGTGGCTACATATGCTGGGCTTTCGGCTGCATCGCGTCTGGCCGCCACACCCGATCCAAGCGGGGGTATGACAAAGACGGTCGCGACTAACAAGGGCGATCCGACCGGATCGGTTGCGGCTTCCTCTGAATCTGGTATGGCTTCGAATTTTGCAGGTCAAATTGTTGCCTCTACATCTGAAAATGCTGGCCCTGTCACAAGAGCACAGCGTGGAATTGTTAATTAAGCCAAAAGTTTACACCGATGGCACTGTAAGATGGGGCATGCTCGCTGATACAGCTACTGAGGAACCATCTTCCATTCATAAGGCACTTAGTGATCCAAGATGGAAGAATGCCATGAATCAAGAATACGAAGCCTTGTTGTGCAATCATACTTGGCAACTCGTTCCACGACCAAAAGGTAAAAATATCATCGGTTGTAAATGGGTTTACAAAGTAAAATAAAAGGCGGATGGGTCTATTGACAGGTACAAGGCTCGGTTGGTGGCTAAAGGGTTTAAACAAAGATATGGTATTAATGATGAGGACACATTTAGTCTTGTTGTGAAGGCAGCCACAATTCGTCTTATTTTGTCAATAGCAGTCTCAAATGGTTGGTCACTGAGACAACTTGACGTACAAAATGCCTTTTTGCATGGAGTACTTGATGAAGAAGTTTATATGGATCAACCACCAGAATATTCAAATAAAGAGCATCCGAGTTATGTGTGCAAATTAAGAAAGGCCTTGTATGGGTTGAAGCAAGCTCCAAGAGCCTGGTATGCAAGGTTATGTGCCAAACTTATCTCTTTGGGATTTAAACCCTCCAAGGCTGATACATCTTTATTTTATTATAACAAAAATGGGCACACAATATTTGTTCTTGTCTATGTGGATAACATTATTGTTGCTAGTTCATCTCTTAAAGCAACCAAGGCACTCCTATCAGATTTACAGAAGGATTTTGCCCTCAAGGACCTAGGAGATCTTCATTACTTCCTAGGGATTGAAGTCAAGAAAGATTCCAACGGGTTGGTCTTATCTCAAGGAAAATATGCAAATGATATTTTGTTGTGGTCTGGTATGGACAAGTGCAAATCAGTTGACACTCCTCTTCCTAGTACACAAAAAACTCAGTATTGTTGATGGTGACAGGCTGGGTGAAGAAGATAGCACTAAATATAGAAGTTTAGTCGGGGCTTTGCAATATCTTACACTGACCAGGCCAGATACCAGCTTTGCTGTGAATAAAGCTTGCCAGTTCCTGCATGCTCCTACGACTGTACACTTTAGTGCTGTAAAACGGATCTTAAGGTATGTACGTGGAACAAGCAATTTTGGTTTGTGAATTCAGAAGTCCAAGTGCAGAATCATCAGTGCATTCTCAGATGCAGATTGGGCAGGAGATGTTGATGATCGTCGCTCCACAGGAGGCTTTGCTGTGTTTCTTGGCAGTAATCTAATCTCTTGGTCTGCCCGTAAGCAAGCAACGGTGTCTCGATCTTCAACAGAGACTGAATATAGAGCACTAGCAAATGCTATAGCTGAAATGATGTGGGTTCAAAAATTGTTGACTGAACTACATGTTCCTCATGAGAAGGTGGCTCGGTTGTGGTGTGATAATCTTGGTGCTAAATATTTGTCAGCTAATCCTGTCTTTCATGCTCGCACAAAGCACATTGAAATAGATTTTCATTTTGTACGAGAAAGGGTGGCAAATAAATTATTGGGCATACGGTTCATTGCCTCCAGAGATCAACTAGCAGATGGATTCACTAAAGCTTTGCCAGTGGTCAAACTTCTGCATTTCCGACGCAATCTCAACCTTGCCAGTGGCTGAGATTGAGGGAGGATGTTAAAATATATGTTTAGAATTTAGAATGTTGGGCTAAGCCATATAGTTTGCTATATGGGCTTCTTGTAATCTAAGAAATATTGTACTTCAACTATCGTACCAACTCATGTTGTAAGCCACGTGAGGGGCTATTCCTCACCTATATAACACGAAGCCGAGAGCCCCAAAGAGTCATCTCGTTCCCTCATATTTTCACAGTGGCTACCTGAAGTTTGCAAGCAGCCATGGTTCGCTGTTGGGATCGAAATGGAACTGACATTGACAATAGGCACGCATGATGAGTCCAGGACGAAATATGCATGCCTGGTGTGACAGTTTAACATTCCTATTATCTGACCGATCAGTCCAATGGCATGAAGAGAATTTAGTCGAGTGAGAGAATGACACATACTAAGGCAGGCACAGATTTTTTGGATTGCAAAACACTCCAACTGAACCGATGCCCCGTACTCAAACGAAGTGCACTTGCAGTAGAAGAATTTGAGATTCAGTTTCCTTGTCAAGATTGAGGTTTCAGGTTTAGGATTAGTTGTACCAGTTTTGGAAACCTTGTTGAATTGGGAAGAAGAGGACATGGTTAGAGTAGGTCGATCGGTTACTACAGTCGTCGACAATGACGGCGCACTTGTTGCAGGTGCCACGTTCGATGTGATCCATGGTGTTTGGCCCTGCTTCGCTCCAAATTCCGTGGCAGAGTTCCAAATTCAAGGTCCAAATACCTGGGACTTGTTTAGATTGCTAAAAATTTCAATCTCTCTCCATCACATCACCATCACATCAATTTTTAGCCATTTGCATGGAGCATTAAATGTAGGTAAAAATAAAAACTAATTACATAGTTTAATTGGACATCACGAGATGAATCTTTTGAGCTTAATTAATCCATGATTGGACAATATTTGTCAAATACAAACGAAAGTGCTACAGTGCCTAGAATTCTAACTTTTCACTTTCTCACCCCAATCTAAACGCGCCCCTGATTGGTATTGAGAGCGAGCGGCCCATGACTGATGGATTGCTTCTCTGATGGAGGAAAGTTGAACCTCTGAATTGAGGAGGGAGCAGCAGGGATGTAGTGCAGTCAAAGCAATTATAGTATGGTCATAGCTTGATAGGATCATCCAAATATAATGCCCAACAAATAATTTCACTGTACCTACTCGATCTGTGGTGTACCTTTTGCTGCTACCAGCTGTTGAACTCAACAGACCAGTCGGTTTAGTACATTCACCATTTGTTTTAAGTTTAACACAGTAGCCAGTTACATTCAGTCATTCAGCATACCAAAGTTCAGAGTTCAGAGTTTCAGACTGAACTCAAGTAACAGCAGCAGCATAGTGTGGAAAGACTCCTAGGATTCAGGACTGGAGCATCAGGCATGCTACAACTCATTATTTTTTTGTTTGTTTTTTCCTTTTGGAATAGAAACACTACGGAAAGAAAGAAAAAAGAGTTCTGTTCTTTCACTTTCTGCACCACCACCACTACTACTTTAGCACAGTACATAGACAATAATACAGTGTTTTAACCAGCGCTTTATTGACAAGTGGCAGTTTAAATTTCCAATGATTTCACTTGACCAATTTTCACTCCATGTCCCAAAGGCAGGTGGGCTCCAACTGTCAGTGGTGAGATGACGTAGTTGCAGATTTCTTTCTTTGTTTTTTTTTTTACAAAAAACACTAACTGCAAACTCCTAAATAAAGATAGCAAACTTATGAAGTGTCAGTGCTGTGGCGAGCAGAGCATGTCACGGACGGCCTCCCACCTGACCTCCTCGAAGACCATGGCCTCGATGCTCCGCGCCACCTGCCGAGCCTCCTCTTCCCCGCCAACGACGACGAGGCGGCGCCAGTCGTCCCGCTGCGACGCAGACAAGTCGAGCTCCACGAGCCTTGGGATCCGGGAGATGTCCGCCGCGACGCTCTGCCACTCCCAGGGACAGGAACACACGACGCTCTTCCTCTGAAACTTCTCCTCCGTTGTGGGAGTCCTGCCCGTCATTGCCATCGTCGAGGTTCCTGTTGGTGAGGTCGACGGCTTGCCATTGCCATCGTCGTCGCCGTGCTCGTCCCCTGCATTGTCATCGAGGAAGGAACAGAGTGAGTGGCTGGCAGAAACAGAGGAGCTTGATGGCGGCAAGAAAATGCAGTCGAATTAGAAGGTCGAGTGCTTACGGTGGCTGGGCACGGGCGATGATGATTCGTCGTCGGAGTGCAGGTCCAGGACGGACACGGGGCTGAGGCGCTGCTGCCTCCCGCAGTCGCTGGCGCCGCCGTCGTGGCAGTCGGCGAGAGCGACGACGTCTCCGACTCTGTCGGCGCGCGGCAGGCGGCGGAACCTGAACCTCTGGCGCGTGGCGGCGCACGGGAAGGAGAAGCATCCGGCGAGGACGTCGTCCGCCCAGCGCAGCGCCAGCTTGGTGACGGTGGCCGCCGTGCTCCCGCGCAGCAGGCTCCTCCTCGCGGCGCCGGGCGTACGGGCCGGCGTGGCGCTGTCGTCTTCTTCGTGGTCTTGGAGGAGCAGGTGAAGGAGGAGCAAAGGCTCCTGCTGCTCTTTGAGCAGGTCCGAGAGTCGCCTGGCGGCGGTGCTGCAGCAGGTGGGGTCCATTCGAGGCACGCAGGCAACGGAGTTGCGAGTGCAACTGCAAACGCGTGGCCGTGACTGGCAGCTACTAACAGCTAGTGAACGAGGGCAGGGGCAGCCATCTCGTTGTCGTCTCTGGTAAGTCGCTAGTCGCCATGAATGCTTTGGCCTTGTTTAGTTCCCCATGCCAAACTTGGGAGAAACACTGTTTCTGCACTGTAGCAATTTCGTTTGTATTTGGTAAAAATTATCCAAACATTGATTAATTAGGCTTAAAATGTTCGTCTCGTAAAGTAGAACAAAACTGTGCAATTAGTTTTTGATTTCATCTATAT
>DXKC01007888.1:0-11172 GCA_031170775.1 Cymbopogon citratus
CTAACCAAACAGAAAACTGGGTTCAACCCCACCTTCTATCCAAACACGAGATGGGTTCATCCCATCCCACAAAACTGGGTTGAATCCAACCCAACCCACTTCGTCCCCAAACCAAACACTACCTTGGTGTCGATGAGGAGCTTCATGGTTAGCGCGTTGGTGGTGGTGGTGGCCTTTGCCATTCCTGGAGCTCCTCTCTAGATTTCTTCTTCACCCGAATTTATGGTTATGGGATGTTGAACTGGGCAGAAAACTGTCACGAGAAAGAGACCGTTTTGTCTTTTGTGCCGAAGCAATTTATAAAGCACCTTGTTACTCAGTTTGCCTTACTCGAAAGAAGCACGAGCGTCACCCTAAAATATGAGTTTGCCTTACTCGAAAGAAGCACGAGCGTCACCCTAAAATATGAGTAGCGATGAGTACTATGGATCTAGTACTGCGCAGAAAGAACCTACCAGATTACTGGTAAAATACAGTGAAGTACACAGAGACAAAATTTAAACGGAAGCAATGGACAGAAACAATCACAGAAGCAATGGACAGAAACGATCACTGAACCAACACACAGATACAGTTAAGAAACAAAGGAAGACTAAAATAAAAGCGTTAACACAAGAGACACACAAAATGAAAAGCGATGATACATACACATCAGCTACGATGCGCGGATACGTCTGGAGGGTAGCGTATCCCGTATCCGGTACGTGCTGGATACGGATACGTGCTGGCACTACAAGAGATGAGAGTTTCTATGACAATTAGGAGTTTATCTCTTGTCATAGAATCCCTATCAGAAAAGACCTTCTATGACAATTTTTGTGATAATTTTTTATTTGTGACAATTTTTATGACAATTACAGATGTCATAGATCACAAATTGTCACAAAAATAGCTTCTAGTTGTCATAGAAAGGATTCTATGACAACAGATGAACTCCTTATTGTCATAGAAGGCCTCATCTCTTGTAGTGTGGATACGCGCGGGATACGTATCCTAGGCTTGTTGTGAAAATCAGATACGTATTAGCTTCGACACGCGTACTGGGTACGGTAATTGTTTGATACGGGCGTCCGATCCATCCGGACGGACCAAACCCCGTGCTCCCGCACCAACTAAGACAGACCGGACCCTTCATGCTCGCGGTCCAACAGAAAAAGGCACGTACGGAGTACTATTTTACGGTCAAACCGGCTTGCACCTGTCCTTCTGACGCTGGAGCAGGGATTTGAAGCACCGAAGGGCATGCATCCATGTGGCGCAGGCAGGGACAAAGCTCGTGTAGCCTAGCGTGTGGGTGCAGATGTGTGGTGTAGCGCATGGGAGAGTGTGCTGCTACTTGCTCTGGACCGTGCATATGCTTTGGCCACATAATAGAGCTTGTTTTATCTTATGTTTCACATGTTGCAATAGTTATACACGTACGTACAAAATATATATTTTAAATATTTTATTTGTTTATATTGCATATATTTTATTTTAACGTTACATATGTTTCAGTAATTATACACCGAAAACTTTATGAACCGAGCGTCCGGACGGATCGGACGCGGCTCCCGCACATCGGCTCCACTTCCCACACATCAGCTCGGCTTCCCACATTGTCGACTAGCCCGCGCGGTCAAAATCCATCAACCCCGAGCGTGACGCCCTGCGGTTAGAGCAGGCAGGCCTGTACGCGTCCTTTTCATGTGCGGGCTCTCTTTGGGGTGCACCTCGGAGTGCATGCAACATTTTGCAGTCCTATTGGAACTTGTTCCCATGCATGTGAGTGGCCACCTTAGGCTTCCTGGAGATTCCTGCTGGCCTGTGCTACAGAGGAGGACGCGATAACTGCTTCTGTTGCTTGTTGTCCTGCTTTTTTTTTCCTACTAGGCCAAGAAGTCCACGTGCCGCATGATGCGTGCAGTTTTGCTGCTTTTGTTTGACCGGACTTGATTTAGCCAGCTGTTGTACTGTTTCAAATGTTTTGAATATATATTGTAAGTGTTTTTATCTAGTTGTTTCATATGTTGCAGTGGCTATAAACATATGTTGCAAAGAGTATATTTCAAATGTTTCAAACTTATGTTGCAAGTGTTTTTATCTAGATATTTTTTATGTTGCAGTGGCTTTAAAATATGTTGCAAAGAGTATGTTTTAGATGTTTCAAACATATGTTGCAAGTGTTTTTATCTAGGTATTTCCTATGTTACATTGGCTATAAACATATGTTGCAATGAGTATATTATAGATGGTTTAAACGTATGTTACAAGTGTTTTTATCTAGATATTTTCTATTTCGCAGTGGCTACAAACATATGTTGCAAAGAGTATGTTACAAATGTTTCAAGCGTATGTTGCAAGTGTTTTTATCTATATGTTTTCTATGTTGTAGTGTCTATAAAATATGTTGCAATGAGTATGTTTAAAATGTTTTTTTCTTTTTCGGACGTTTGTTGCAGCAAGTGTTTTAAGTTACAGTTGATTTCATTAGCAACGCATATGTGTCATGCATTTTAATTAATGCTTCTATGTTTATTAGTTTGAAAAGATCTTGAGGTCTAGTTTTTTAACAAATTTATTTGAAAATATAAATGTTGCACATATTTTCTAAAAACTTAGTCAAAGTTGAAAAAGTTTTACTAGCACGCATCCTATAACGACGTTCTTTTTGGGACGGAGAGAGTACGTCGTAAATGTCTGTTTAAAATACTTCATCTATGTTTGGTAAACAGATTTGCGTACAGCAGCAGGCTGTATACATGTGCAACAGCAGGCTTTTACGCGTACAGTGGCAACAGACTTGTGTACTACTTGGTACTGGTAGCAGGTGGGGCAGGCCCGGGTGGCATGCGCGACAGCAGCAGCACGCGGACAGTAACCGGCATGCATGTGGGCAGGTGGTGCTGCAGCAGCAGCATGCGGATACTGTGCGTTACGGGTAGGCAGCAGCGCGGCCGCGCAGGCGTCCGGACAAAGGAGGCGTCCGGACGTCCGAGCGCTAGTGACGCCGTAAAACCGGCCATCAATTCACCACGTAATACTATCTACTAGTTCAACAAGCACCTGAGGACTAGGGCAGGGCTGATTTGATGATCCACTAACAACCAAACAACGGCACCAAACATGATATCGAGGTGTCCTGGAGTTTTGCATCAACCCCAGCAAGCCAAAGCCCAGAAACCATCACAAGGTTTCACAGCAGATGGAGGAACTATTAACAGACACGGGCACGGGGGGAACTACTCAACTAGATACGGCTACGGCAGAATAACATTGTTCTCAAGGATTTACATAGTTCCCATCAGGGCTGAGGCAAAAAGGACATAAAGCGGCCACTTCGAACTAAATGTTTGCCGTTACTGCCTCTCCAGATGAGGTCAGGGGAAGCAACCGACGACTAGCAAGGGAGTGGTCACTTGCTCAGAGCACATGCCGCAGTTTCATACAGCCTAAACATCAGTCAGCGTCAAATCTGGGTCCGCAGATGCTTGCAGAGCCTCACCTGGAGAAGATGGAGTCAGATCAAGCTCCTTTCCTTGAAGCCCGGTATCATCGGTTGGGTCTGGCTCGGGAGCCTCTTCTGGTGCCGCAGATGGAGAAGCTGGAGTCAGATCAGGTTCCTTTCCAAGAAGATCAGTATTGTCGACTGGGTCTGGCCTGGGACTGTGAGTTCCTTCCAGAGCCACTGCAGGAGAACCCAGAGTCTCTTGTGGAACCTCTGCTGGAGGGGCTGGAGTGCCTTGCTCGGTCTCAGCTGCGGTAGACAGTGGAAGCTCAGCCTCAGCGCCTGGTGCCGTCCCAACATCAGGCGGTGGTGGTGCTTGCCTGCGACGAGGCCTTAAGTATTTCATGCAGAATGAGTCCACATCCTCCTTGTAGTTCTTCCTTACAAAATTCTCCAGGCACTTCAAGTAGGAGAAATCTGCTTGGGATCCATCTGTGGACACAACGAAAAAGCACCGAGTGTCCTGGAAAGTCTGATGCTTGTTGACCTGTCAAAGCAAGGCAATTACAAACCAGGCTCCAAAATAAGACTTATTTTCACCGTGGAATCTTTGATAGATGATCACATGACGAAATGCAGAACCCAAAAGTCAAATGTAAAATCATACCATTATATGGTCGATTTCACCAGACACCTTGGATTGCTTTTCCGGGTGGTGCTCGAGAATTTTCTCCTGGATAAACTTTTCGTCTTCTGGCTTAAGTCTCACACCATCACTGAGAAATTTAAGTTAGACAAAATTAGAATTCAAAATTATCATTGCATAAAAACAATATAGCCGTCATGCATATCGCATTCTTTCATGTAAAACATCAGTCACACTTTTCATTGCTTAATTAAAGAAATTTCAAGTACTATGAAGCACATAAAATCAGCAAGCGATTGTCAGTCGATTTACCATGCTTCACGGAAGATCCTTCTCACACGGAATATCATGGGTTCAACTTCTAGAAGAATGTTCTTCTCCTCTATTGTTAGTTCAAACCGTTGTCTTGGTGGAGGTGGGCCCCTCTCATCTGGTCTCCTTGGGGGTCTCCCAGGATTGTTTCTTTGGCTGCTCCAGTTACCAGATTTGGCACCCCATCCATCTGATTTCCAGTCCTTGTTACCAGAATCAGTTCTCTCTTTCCATTGAGCAGTACCTTGTGAGTTCTCAGCAGGCACAGCATTCCAGCCATCCCAAGAATCTGATTGCTTAGCATCTGAATTGCCCACTGGTGTTCCGGCAAGATTACCCCAGGAGTCTTGTGCGGCAGAATTCGGGGCCTTATCTGCTACATTGTCCCAAGAATCATTCTGTGCATCATTCTTCTGAATTGTCACATTACTCCATAAATCCTGCTGTGAATCAGGAGCATTTATAGCTACTTTTGTCCCATGAACCATCCTGAGTGTCGTTATTGCGAGTTGCATTGTTAACCCAGGAATCCTGTAGTGCATCAGTGTTTTCACATGGACTTTCATTTGATTTCCCTGTATTCCATGTGTCTGATTCTTTTGTGACTTTCCGATGCGCACTGTTAACCCAGGAATCCTGTAGTGCATCAGTGTTTTCCCATGGACTTTCATTTGATTTCCCTGTATTCCATGTGTCTGATTCTTTTGTGACTTTCGGATGCTCATCAGACTCCATCTTATCTTTCTCACCCCAACTGGATCCTGCATTAGACTTGGCATTTGGTCTTCCAAATCCCTCATCTGCATTCCAAGCATTGTCTGATGATGGAATCACATTGTTATAGGAGGAATCATGATCAGCATTCATCCTCTTCCGTTTGTAAGTGCTTGACTGCTGCTCCCATTGACAGTTACCATCTGTCTTCTTTTTGCCCCTGGCATTTCCCCATGTGTCCTGATCTACATTCAAACTCTGCCCATTCCAGCTGCTGGGATGCCCCCAATTGCCATGGCCATCATCAGACTTCTCCCAGGCACCATCACCTCCATCTCCTTTTCTTTTGTCCCATGTATTTTCTGATTCGCCCCATGGGTCATTTTTATTTGATGCCTCAGGAGTGCTGGACTTCTTCTCCCAATTATCATCACCCGCATCTGATTGCATTTTAGCACCTTTATCAGCCCAAGTATCCATTTCAGCTGGTTGTCCAGATACAGTTGCCTCACTTGTTGGCTTCTCAGTGCTCCAGCCTCCCCAATCAGTGGAATTGTCCTGCACCTTAGCAGGCACTTCCCATGAATTATCTTTATCTGCTGGCTTTGCAGCAGCTCCACCTCCACTACTCCAGCCTCCCCAATCAGTGGAATCATTCGCAGCACTAGCATTCTGATCCCAACTTGAGTTCATTGTTGTGCCATTTTCCCAAGAGCTGCCTTTCTGAATATTTTGCTCTTCGAAATTATCCTCAAAGGTGGGCTTACCAAGGTTCCCATCAGGCTCAGGAGATAAGCACATGTCATCTACTGCATTCTCCTCTACAAGGTAGTCAACGTCATCCAAGAACATGTACCCTGTCTTTTCTTGGTCGGTTCTGACCAACGCTAAGAAATCATACAGCCCATCACCATACTCCTTGTTGCTTTTCAGCTGCAACAAAGACATTAAACATTTTAGTGAAAAATCCATATGGTTAGATCATATCAACCAAAAGAAGAGCTTTCTGGTGACACAAAAAATAGTCTGGCTTGATAAGATATAAGCTCAACATTTGCTACTGAAATAGTGATACATAAGCAATAATCTGTTGTTGATAACATAAGCATACCTGATTTTCATTCCAGAGGATTTGAAAAGATGACCCAGTACCAACTGCTGCATGCTTGCCCCATGAGGATGATGAAACCACACATCCCAATGAATCAGAATCACATTTTTCTGCAGCCTTCTCAAAGCATTTCATAGGGGTCTACAAAAACAAAATATGATATTTGATTACAAAGCACCAACGACATGTAAGAAATTATGGACAAGATATTTCAAGTACAAACTTACAAACAAAGTGGACTCAGTGAAAGGCACTTGAACTTTCAACGAACGGAAAGTTGCCTTGTAGCCAGCAATGTTGAACCCAATCAAACTTCCAGTACACGTCATGCTGTTCGCCACAAGTATCAAATGGTCTTTGAGAACTCCTTTACTGACCATTTTTACAGTCATTGAAAGCCGCTGAACAAATAAGCAAGCATATGAACATCAATGCAAATGATGCACGATGAATAAGAAAGTGCTCTCACTGTAATAAGTATTATACAACACAAGCCAATCAAACTAGAACAGACATTGATCCTAAACAAGGTAAGATCAAACAATCCCCAGAAGTCCTTGGGTTCGGAAAATGTCCCTCTATGGTGTCGCTGCAGTCAAAACTGCTGACTTACTATTAATATTAAAAGATGCTTGGATGACAAACCTGCACAACTTGATCAAAGGCACATGAGATGCCAATAAGTTCCTTCACTTGTTGAATGCCATACGGAGTAGACCTCCTTGTGTCAATGAGGTTAAGTACAGGTAAGCAGGCATCAATTGTTGTTCTCCAGGCATCACCATTGCTTACAGCATCATCTTTTTCAACAATGATTTCTAACGCTGGCTCGCCCTTCGATACCTTCCTTGAGTTTTTTACCCACGAGGTCGCATCTGATTCAACCCAAATAACTTTCGCCTCTTGAATTCGAGGATCACCTGAACGAGAACACCAAACAATTAAGGTAAAGGTCACTTCCCTTCATTAGGGAACACCTAACGGTGAATTTAGGATCATCAATGAGTTGACAAAAGAACATGTATGGCCTCAAGCATAGTTTTACACCTATAACAACAGTAAAACCCAGAATAGTGTAACATTTTAGTCACAGATAGCATCGCAGATAGTGAATGTAATATTTTCCCTGTTAAACTGAAAGGTGCCATGAAGTAAATATTGTGATCTTATAAGTTCAAACGTGTATCATCCACATCCACATCCACTTTATTAATTTTAATATAGAGAAAAAATGACTATTATATCAGCAAAATAGAAAACATCTATTTGGTATAAGAATACTGACGTATGTTCAGTGTATCTGAGTTGGTAATATGGGGTAGGCATCATAAGCTTTCTGCTGAGTTCTGACAAGAAAAAACAAGTGTTTCTTCTGCATGATACTCTAGAAAAATCCTGCCCAGTTTGTCGATTCTGCCTGCTGCCTGTATACCCCATAATCCATAACCATGAACTGGGACTCAGGATTAAATCCAAAGTTCTAGACGCTAGAAATGGGGCCATGGGACTAAAAATAAAGAGCCTATCTATTGGAAACAATTTCCCTTCAGCCAAGATAGTCATTTATGGAGATACAAGACAAAGCTGATGTTCTGCCAATGGTCCCACATAAGTAGAAATAAAGAACCATGGTCCGCTGGGAATGATGAGTTCCACTAAGATGCCCTCACAGGTATCCACTGTACAACCACTCTACTCTACATATGTGCCATTATTGTGAAATAAAAATTAGGCTCGCAGCAGTCCTCAGTGAACCTTTATTTGAATGGATTAAGTGAAATTTGAAGCTATCCAGTAAATGAAACTATAAAGTACGAAACTTAGTCTGTCCAATTCACTATACCTTTAACAATTGTATCTAAAAGCACTGAGCAGACAGAGTCAGCTATCACATTCACTGCTCTCTCAACAGACTCAGATAAGACAGTGTTCTCATCAGAAAAAGAAAACTGCACACATGGAACATGATGTAGCTTTCCATCCATTGTCATCTGAGTGAATGAACAATCACTGCAAAGGATTAAATTGACACCTTTTAGATCAACTATAACTAATGTAAATAATGTAAGGATCATGTCAAATAAACAGCAATGAGTCATAAAATGGGTCACAGTGAAAAGACAGAAATACTTATAGATATAGCATATTGATAACCAATGTGCATGTCCCCACTCCCCAGACAAAAACCCTGACAATACATTAACTAACATTGTCTCCCGTCTTATTAGTATTAACTCTTTGATACAAGCAACATCAAATCCACTCATTAAACGTACTAGAAAGCGAACAAACTTTAATATACGTACATAATGCAACTAGCAAAAGATGATCCCTTTCAAATTCAAGCACAACTTAAGCTGTTGAGCATGCCCTTGTAATGCTATAGAAAAGACAAAGTCACACCCAACTGAAAGCAAAGGAAATGTCCAATTCTCATGCTGCTAACACTAAGTTGCTATTGTATCACTTCCCCTTTCTTTCCTGTCAGCTGTAGTCTAGCGAATCCATTTTGATCTTCTCTGTAGACTTGTCCAAAAATGAGATGGCTCTAGTTTTCAAGGCAGCCTGATTTTCTTTCTTGTGTACTACAGGAGCAAACTTTTGTAGCTTGATTATGTGTCTATTCTACAACGGCAAAAATTTTAATTTAGGCCTCCGTGTGGGACATAGTACAAGTAGGATGTCACCTCTCATCAAGAACACATCCCCTCCCTCCCTCCCACTCTAGCTAGGCCTCAAACCCAGGACTCTTTTCAAGCACTAAACACTTTGCCCAGAAGATTAATTAATCTGACAAATTTGGTAATACTGCAGCTGTGCAGCACCACCAACATTCATAGCTGGTACTAACACTATAACCAGAGGCATATCTAAACAAATCACGATGTGAATCTAAGGCTGAACAAATGAAAGCTCACAGGATCATAGTTGGAAACTGAGAAAAAGTTACCAAGTAGCAAAAGTAATTTTTTTAAAGAGGTGGCAAAGGTGTCCTTTCTTCTTTCCATATCTCCCAGAAACTTCTTGGCATTTTTGGAGAATGTCTTCAGTACTAATGTTTATCCTTTCTAAATGTCCCTGCAAAAAAAAGTTATGCATATTTTTTTACAAAAACTATTTATGCAAAAAAAAAGAAGTACAAATCATATACCATTATTATACCTTGTCCAGGTGAATATGGCCTACAAGAGTTGGGGCAGCTTCAGATGTTCCATCTAAATTTATTTGCTTCTGATTCTGATGCCTGAAAATGCAAACAACATATTTGTGGTTAACCCCAAAGAAATAAGCAAAAAAATCTTCACCACAAGAGCATCATGCATCTATTCACTTTATGAATGATCTGACCATGCATTTAACCACTTTGATTAGAAAGCATACTGAGTTTTCTCACAACTGCTACTTCAGTAAGTAGGTATGTCTCAGCCAAGTGCATATGTAAACAACCAAGTGGTAAACTGATCTGTCAACTTGCATAGCATTGCACAACTCACAGGGAAATCAGAGGACTAAGGGAGCCCAAAAATGCTGCTTACTCAAACATGGAAAATAAGCATCTAATTCAAAGGGACATGGATATACGACCATTAAACAATCAAACAGAAAGAAGAATCGGAGTTTATCTTGAGAAAAACTGATTAAGTGGCTTTGCTAGCCAAAAGATGGGATCTTAGAGCAATCCACAAAGAGAAGGGGGCAAGGTGGCAGTTATTTAGGACTTCATTTATCGTAACTTACTCAATGCAGATATCAGTAGCACAATCCCCAAGTGTGACTCTCTTAAGACAGCTTTGTACTGCGAGTGCAGCCCTCTCCTTGCAGAACTTCTTAGCACAGGAGCAGTCATTCAGAAATAGGACTACTTTCCGATCTTTCACGTTGTTTTGATAGGAAGTTCTCGTCTGAAGAATTTCCTGTTATCGTCCAATAATAAAATAAACGTGTTAAGAAGTAATAACAAGGTCCCTTGATTAAATACCAAGAAATATTTATTACGTTACTACCTTCATTGACTCCCATGAAGCATTGTTACTTTGGGAGGAATCCAATACAGCCTTGTATGCAGGGTTTGAGATAGCTGTGGCAGCTAAGACACCCACAGGTTCACCAGGAGGTACATCAGTTGGAGAATCAGTTTCATCATCTTCCCCATACTTAAGTTGAATGATGGAATTGCTACAAATGTTTCTCACAGTTCCATCATAACAAATCACTACATCCCTCAAAATGGCCATTAAATTCTTGAACAAAGTTCCAGGTTCTGACAGCCCTCTAGAGGAGCGGATCATAGTCTCTCTAGTGGATATAGCATGTACCAGGTCTTCGTATGGATTTAGACCGCGAAAATATGAGCTTTGCACAATCCCATATGCTTCTGGCGGATACTCATCTCCAATGGCTGAGTGTTTATTGATAAAGTTTGTGAAGCAGTCCTCTACCAAGCGCCTTGAATACAACTTTCCCTCACGGTAAAGTTGCAATCCAACAAAACCAACTTGTTGAACTACTTTTGACATTGAGGATTCCTTCTTAGGATCAATGAGCACCCCAAGGCCAGAGAATTTCCCAACATAATCGGAAATCTGCTCTTTGACACTTTTCAAATTGTTTTCAACCCGTAATTCTACGAATTGACTTGTAGAACACCTTGACTGCTCAAGAATAAGGGACTGATTCTGAATGTCCTTTTGTGCTTCCTCCAATAGAGCCTTGGGAACATTGAAATCCCGCAGGCTTACACTCAAACAATCGAGAAATAAAAACTCCATCAACAATGGCTCCAGCACATTCAGAAATTGCAGAGCCTCTGCTGGACCCTTCTCACGAAGGATGGAGGAAACCAAATCTGGGAATGAGTCCTGAACAGATTCTTTGTCAAGATCCAGCTTTAAGATTGTGCTGTCCCTAACCAAGTGTGAGTCCCCTTGGCAAGTCAGTTTAGCTGGTAACGCACTTTGCACT
>DXKC01007892.1:0-11641 GCA_031170775.1 Cymbopogon citratus
GCGGCGTTCTCCGGCCAGGCGAGCGGCGGGAGGAGGAAGAGGAGTAGGAAAGGTGAGGCTGACATGCGGGCCCCACCGGATCCAAATGAACTGCAAAGGAATCTTCTCTGTATTTTGAAAATTATGCAGAATTTCATGGTGGTTCCAAAAGAAGAAATGTCCCGCTCAATGAGTAGAGCATTTCATCTTTTAGGGTCAAGATCAGATTCTGTCTAGAATTCGAATTACAAAATTCAATCCAAAAATGCATAAAGAAAATGGAAAAACCAATTTAAACCCAATCTGTTTTTCATCTTTTTGAGCACCTTCTAGTCATTTTCATGCAAAGTCATTTTAACAAAGTTTGTTCTACTCAACAAGATGCACATTTTCTGTTAAAGGCCCAAGTTCAAAAAATGACTCTAGCTAGCACTTTCTAAACAAACCACAATTTCCTAATTAGAGGCAAAAATATTAATAATTATTTCAGAGCATAATTAGGTTTGGTGATTAACATGAAAAGTGATCTATTAAGCATAACAAGCACACTCATATGATTATCTAACCATGAAACACAAGATTGCAAGTGCTGGCTATAGAAATGACATCTAGGGTGCAAATTTAAAGAAATGCAACACTTGTCATTTCATGCAAATGAGTGTTTATGCTTAATGGTGCTTATGCAAAGAAATGCAAGTGTTAAACAGTAGCTTAACACCAGAGGTGTTACAATGCTCCCTATGACAAGGCGAAGCTTGGGAGGGGCCTCGCCTTGGGAATTAACGGTGGCGACGGCAAGCTCGGTGGCGGCGGCAGGACTCGTCCAGTTAGGGTTCGGCGGCGCGCGTGTAGGCAAGCTGGCCGCTAGGGTCCGTGGAAAAGCAGCTCGAGGGCGGCGGCACAGGCTAAATATGCCAAGAGAAGGGGCCGGGTCGGAGCCTGGCTCGTGCCTGAGGTGCGTCACGGTGAGGAGTCGCGGCCAGGTCGGACTCCGACGCAAGGTCAGGGATGACCCTATGCCGGCTCGTTGCCATGCGGGCCCCGCTCTCCAGGGCGCGGGGGAGGGCGCAGTTGAGCGGGCCGGTGCCGTGCTGGGCTGAAGGCCCATGCGAGCGCGCGCGGGAGGGCGCTAAGCGGGCTACTACGCGTTGCTGGGCCGACGAGCGCGCTGGGCCGCGCGGCGCTGCGCTACTGCGGGCTGCGCTGCCTGGCAGCACTGTTGGGCTAGCCGGCTGGGCTGTGGCTGAGCTAGCCTGCTGCGGCTGCTGCTCTGCTGAGCGGGCCTGACCTGTTAGGCCGTGGCCATAGTTGGCCGGCTGCTGCTGCGGCTGCCTTGGCCATGGCTGGCCATGGCCGGCTAGAGAAGGCCAGGGCTGGCCATGGTTGGCCAGTAGGGGCTAGGGTTGGCCTAGACCCTCTAGGGGCTGGCCTAGGCTTGTTAGTAGGGTTAGAGAGTGGGTAGGGGTGTCTAGGTTAGGTTAGGGTGTTAGTCTAGTTAGGTAAACACCAAGAGCAAACACAATACAATACAAAAACAAATACAGCACCATGAATGCATCAATACATGGTTGCTATATGTTGAGTGCCTTTTAGGTATTTCATAAATGAAAATTATCCCCCTACAAAAGTAAAAGCACTAATTGAATTCAAAACTAATTTAGCTACCCTTCCCAAATTGAAAAAACTAATTCAGCTACCTCCTCGTTGACTTCGAGGAGGTGTTTGCCTCTATCACCCAGCTAGAACCATGCAGATGGTCATTGCCATCACGGTGCACTCCGGCTGGTCTGTCCATCATATGGATGTGAAGTCAACATTCTTTAACTGTGATCTTCAGGTGGAGGTATACATTCAACAACCACTCGGTTTTGTCGATGATGAGCACAAGAACAAGGTGCTTCGTCTGCACAAGGCGTTGTATGGCCTCCGTTAGGCTCTATGCGCTTGGAATCACAAGCTTGATACCTCATTGATGTCCCTTGGGTTCAGCCGCTGCATCAATGAACACGGTATGTACACCCCTGGAAAAGGAGACAAGCGCCTGATCGTAGGCGTGTATGTCGATGATCTGATCATCACTAGGGGTGATGCGGGTGTTGTGTCCAAGTTTAAGGCATAGATGATGGACATGTTTTGGATGAGTGACCTTGGCTTATTATCCTACGATCTTGGCCTAGAAGTCACGCAAGGATCCCATGGGATCACTCTCCAGCAAGGTGCCTACGCCACCAAGATCCTGGAGAAGGCGGGGATGACCGCCTATAACCCAAGTGCCACACCCATGGAAGAGAGGCTCAAACTACTTAAGGAGGGATCAACGCTGAGCGTGGATGCCACTGAATATTGTAGTGTGATCAGGAGTCTAAGGTACTTGCACAACTCTAGACCCGACCTTGCATACACAGTGACTACCTCAGCTACTTCATGGAGGCACCTCGTCAAGAGCACCATGCTGTAGTGAAGCGGGTCATCCGCTATGTGGTGGGGATAGTGAACTGGGGCGTGCACTATCACCTAAGAGAGAAGAAGAAAGAGTCACCAAAACTGCTGGGCTACTCCGATAATGATTTGGCAGGTGACATCAATGATCAGAAGAGCACCAGTGGTCTCATCTTCTTCCTCGCAAATGGCCCGATTACATGGCAATCAGTGAAGCAAAGAGTGGTTGCATTGTCTTCCTATGAAGCGGAGTACATCATAGCCGCAGGAGCTGCGTGCGAGGCAGTTTGGCTAGCACGACTGTTGGCCGAGCTCACCGGAGGAGCTGTCCATGCACCAAAGCTTAAGGTTAACAACAAGTTAGCCATCACACTCATGAAGAATCCTGTACACCTTGACCAGAGCAAGCACACAGATGTGAAGTTTCACTTCATCCGGGAATGTTGTGATAGCTGATTGACGTTGAGTTTGTTGTCACTGAACTACAGCTGAGCGATATCCTCACCAAGGAGCTCCATGGCGGGATCGGCATGAAGAAATTAGCTTAGATGTTCTAGGACTTAGAAGGAGATTGTTGGAATAAGTCCTAAGCTTGCTAACTATGGAAGGTAGAAATAGCCAGCGCTAATCATGGCTGGACTCATGCAACGCTGATGGCTTACTCATCTCACAGCATGGTCCAGGGAATTGGGATGGCAATTGCTGATCACAATCATGTTGGGATTAGATTGGTCGTTCCTGACCATGTATATCTGCATGTAATCTCCTTATATTTAGAAATGAATCAACAAAAAATGTTATTGCTTTACAACACCAAATCATTTGTGTTCATAGTGTGTTTGCGTGTGTCTCCTTTCCTCGATTCGAGTTCTGACAACATTGAGGTGTTGGTATGGCACATATACTGCACAACCAAATATACACAGATGGGAAAGACTTGGTTCTTTCCCACACACCAACTATAGGGGGATGTATCATGATATGCACTTGGCCTGAGTTGAGTTAGTGCTATGACATGCGACACTGGATGGCCCCAACAACTAGTTGAGAGCTTACAATTCTACAACATTGGCTAGTAATCCACTTGATCCTCTTGATCAAGGCTTCAGCTAGACCATTTTTGTGTGGATATATGGTACTGAGTTTCTACCTTAATGCCCATGGCTAAGCAATAATCATCAAAAACCTTCAACCTAAACTCACCAGCATTGTCCATCCGGATGGACTGGATGCAGTGATTAGGGAAGTTGGCTGTCAGCCTGATTATTTGGGCAATAAGCTTGGAGAAAGCATGGTTTCTGGTGAACAATAGGTCCACATGGCACCATTTGTTTGATGCATCAATCAATACCATGAAGTACCTGAATGGGCCTGACAAGGGATGAATAGGTCCATAAATGTCACCTTGTATCCTTTGCAGGAATGCAGGTGACTCATCCCTAATCTTCAGGATGGATCATCTAGTGATTAGCTTCCCTTTTGCACATAAGGTGAAAACAAAATCTTTAGGATTTAGGAAGCTTCTAACATCATGGCCAGTAGAATTTTTGATGACCCTTCTCATCATATTCAACCCAGGATGACCCAAATGGGCATGCCATATTCAAAATGAATCTATGTTTCTAAATATGGTCTGGGTTTAATGTACATGTGGTGCAAACCTATTGGTGATAGGGGGTCTTTCCACCTCTCTCTTTTGGTACCCGTCAAATTTAGTGATGAGCAGGTACTCTGTACCTTGCTCAATCTTAGTTTTGACATGGAAACCATTTACACAGATGCCTTTAAAACTTCAGTTGGGATACAATAGTGCATCCTTAACCATGATTTGAGGATACTACACCATGGCACTTGGTGATGAGGAGACGGGCGACGGGCGACGCCGACAACTCTGAGGATGAGGTACCTCCCACTCTAGACTCCCTCGCTATTGAAAATAGTGTCCTACTAGAAATGATGCTTGAACAAGAAACTCATCTCAGGCAGGCTTCTAAGGATAAGAAAGAGCTTTATAAAAAACTTAATATGGTACTTGATAAGCTAGAAGATGCTTAGAAAAACCAGGTAGTCATAAGTGATGAAACTGATTGTGATGCTTGTGCAGTTCACATGACTAACCTTGCTAATTGGTAATATAAGTATGCTTCTTTGCTTGAAAAATTTGATGAAGCTACTGCTCAACCTACTGCTTTACCTGGCTACAAATCTTGCTCTCTTTTGCGTACTGAGGTAGAGGAGAAAATGGCTAGAATTGCTTTGCTTGAGAAGTTCAACTCTGGGTCTGCTATTGTTGCTAAGTGTGCTTGTTGTGAAGCTTTGGAATTGGAACCTGGCAATTGTAGGCATGACAAGACTTGGCTCAAACAGGAAAACACATTCCTTCGATCCACGCCGAGTTGGGTGTCTAGCGGTGAGCCTCAGCTAGGATTGTTGATGAGTCAGTTCAGGAGGGGAACTGACACATCGGGAGTAGGCTTTGCTATAGGTGGAAAGGGTGCAAGTGTGTTTGGCAGGAATAGTGAGCACAGTGGTTTGAGCCTGAGTGAGAAACCATCCACAGCTTCCAAGTTGATCAAAACACCCCCACCTAAGCCTATCTAGTCCACTGTCAAGGATGGAGTGTTTGAAGAACCTTCTAAGGCAGCCCCTCAGAAGCAAGTGTGGATTCCAAAACCTAACTATCTTAGGAACCCACTTGACACTCTCCATGACATCCCAAGAGAGCAACCTCCTAAAGGCAAACCTCCTCAGAGAGTGAACCAGAACCATAAGAGAGTGAACCCTACACCACCTAAGAGAGGTGAGGTACCACTGTGACTACTGTGAGAGGGAGGGTCCCTGTTTGAGTTCTGCTTCAGGAGGAAGAGGGATGAGAAGCGTCAGTTTGAGTTGAACAACCGGGACATGTACCATCCTTCTCATGGGGTATATGAACGGTCTATTCTGAGGCACACAGCTAGGCCTAAAGGTAGGAGACCTTAAGGTGCTAGGCCTCAGGGTGTGAGACCATTGGGTGGTCATGCCTGGTGTGGTTCAGGTCCTGACCAGTATGGCTTTGAGCCTTACAACGGTGGCTTTTCATCCTATAGCTCTAGCGGACCACGTTTTCCCCCACGTGGTGATCGCTCTCCTCAAATAGGACTTGGCATGTATAATGCTTTTCCTTCTAACTCTTTTAGGCAAATGGGTTAGCACTGGTATCCTCCTTACTTCACTAACCATAGTGTTGCATTGTTTGCTCACTTTCTGCCTTGTTACTGATACAGGAGATCAGATTGGAGAACATGTGGCTCATTGATTCCAGCTGTTCATGCCACAAGACCAAAATTTTAAATTGGTTCTCCAGCCCCAGTCCCATGAAGTGTAAGGAGTATATCACATTTGGGGACAACAGTATGGGTAAGGTGCTGTCGCGTGGTTCCATTCACTTGAACAATAGTTTTGTCCTTAAGGATGTTGCTTTGGTTTCGAACTTGCACTTCTGTCTCGCAACTCCTTTCAGATGGGTATGAGGTGCACTTTAAGACCGATTGTTCTTGAGTTTTGGACTCCAACGTTGATCTTGTTTGCTGGATTGCTTCTTTTGGTCGTGTTTTTTGAGCTGATTTCTTTCGCTCTTTTGGCTTTGCTTGCTGTTTGATGGCCAGTTCTTCTTCTGAGCTATGGAAGTGGCATAGGAGACTTGGTCCCCTGAGTTTCGATCTACTTGCTAGGTTGAGCTCTTTGGACCTAATCCATGGATTGCCCAAGTTAAAATTTGAGAAGGATTTGGTTTGTAACCTTTGTCGCCATAGGAAGATGGTTGCTGCTTCTCACCCTCCTCTAAACCAAATCATGACCAAGAACCCAGAGAAATCCTCCACGTGGACATAGTTGGTCCTGCCCGGGTGAGTCTGATGGAGGGAAGTGGTACATTCTAGTGATCGTGGATGACTTTTCAAGATACTCCTGGGTGTTTTTATGGAGAGCAAGGATGTGGCATTCCCTCTAGCTCGTGATTTAATTTTTCATTTATAGAACGAGTTTCCTAAGGGTGCCATGCGAGCAATCCACAGTGATAATGGCATGGAGTTCAAGAAATCCAACTTTAAAAAGTTTTGCTCTTCTTTGGGTCTTGAGCACCAATTCCCCTCACCATATGTTCCTCAACAAAATGGCATTATTGAGCGCAAAAATAGAATATTGGTTGAGATGGCTAGGACGATGCTTGATGAGCATAGGATTCCTAGGAGATATTGGGCCAAAGCTATCAACTCTGCTTGCCATGTGTCCAACCACATTTTCCTTCGAGCTTTTACCAAGAAAACTTCTTATGAGTTGTAGTTTGGTCGAACATCTAAAGTAAGCCACTTCAGGGTCTTTGGTTGCAAGTGTTTCATTTTAAAGAAGGGAAATTTGGACAAGTTTGAGTTACGGTCTTCTAACATGATTTTTCTAGGTTATGTTGCTCACTCTTCTACTTATCTTGTGCTTAACCTTGAGACTACCCGGTGATGGAGACTTGTAAAGTCACTTTCGATGAAACTATGCCTTGTACCACACCTATTTTTGAGCATGCAGGTGATGATGAGTATGGTGCGTCCATCTTTGTGGAGGAGCAGGAAGATGCTGATTGGGGTGATCCCATGTCGACTCCACTGGCTGCCCCTGTCGACTTCAACTCATGGCCCCGACCCTTCTTCTTCCATGACTTGGGGGCTGTTCGAGCAGCTTCCTCAGCCTACACCGACTGCACCTGAGGGAGCACCAGCTGCTGTCGAGGGGGAGGCAACTTCTTTATGGGAAGCACCACACTATGTCCAGTGCAATCACCTCCTCAGACAATGATTGGAGGCATTGACCAGCAAGTCATGCGGTCATGAGCGTACAAAATTTCTCACTTTGCTCATTCCGCTTTTGTTGCTAATTTTGAGCCTAAAGATATTAGCACCACTTTGTTGAACCTTGATTGGGTCAATGCCATGCATAAGGAGCTAGAAAATTTTGAAAGAACTAGGTTTGGTTTTTGATGCCACCACCTCCAGATTGCCATCCTATTGGGATAAAATAGGTTTTTAAAAACAAACAGAGTGAGGATAGGGTGGTTGTGAGAAACAAGGCAAGGCTTGTTACTCAGGGTTATAGCCAGAAGGAGGGGATAGATTTTGAGGAAACATTTGCCCCTGTTGCCCGCCTAGAAGCTATTAGGATTCTCCTAGCTTTTGCAGCTTCGAAGGGGTTCAAGCTGTACCAAATGGATGTAAAAAGTGCGTTTCTAAATGAGTGTATAGAGGAAGAGGTTTATGTGAAGCAACCCCCTGGTTTTGAAAATCCGAAGCATCTAGACCATGTTTTAAAACTCTCCAAAGCCTTGTATGGTCTGAAACAAGCACCCAGAGCTTGGTACGACCACCTAAAAACTTTTCTACTTGCCAATGGTTTTAAAATGTGGTCGGTTGATAAAACTTTGTTTTTCCTCAAGCAAGGCATTGATACACTCATCGTTCAGATTTATGTGGATGACATTATTTTTGGTGGCTCCTCTCTCTCTTGTTGCAAAGTTTTTTGAGATGATGAGCAGGGAGTTCGAGATGAGTATGATGGGTGAGCTAACATTTTTCCTTGGGCTCCAAATCAAGCAAACTAAGGAAGGAACCTTTGTCCACCAAGGGAAGTACGCGAAGGATCTTCTAAAGAAGTTTGATATGGGGGAGGCCAAGCCTCTCATGACGCCCATGTCGATGATGACGACCCTTGATGATGACATGGAGGGAGAACCTGTGGACCAAAACGAGTCCCCAAGCATGATCGGGTCGCTGCTGTACCTAACGGCGATGAGATCGGACATCCAGTTCGCGGTCTGCCTCTACACACGGTTCCAGTATTCACCTCGCCTCGCATCATTAGGCTATTTCACTCTCTAGGTTTTCCACTACACTACCAGGTTTGGTCTTTGGTATTTGACTTCTTCGACTCTTTCACTCTTGGTTTTTCGATGCTGATTATGTAGGGTGTCGAGTTGAAAGAAAGTCTACCTTTGGTACTTGCCAGTTTTTAGGAACTTTGCTTGTCTCTTGGTCCTCTCACAAGCAGTCCACTATAACCCAATCCACCTATGAGGATGAGTAAGTTGCTACTGTTGCTTGCTACTCCCAGCTGCTTTGGATAAGTAGCCACCATGAGAGACTATGGCCTTAACTTCACCAAAGTGCCACTTTTCTATGATAGCACCAGTGCCATAGCGGTTGCCAAAAATCTAGTTCTCCACTCCAGAACCAAAAACATAGAGGTGAGGTTCCACTTCCTAAGAGACCACTATGAGAAAGAAGACATTGACCTGCACCATGTTGGCACCCAAGGCCAAATTGCTGACATTTTCAACAAACCCTATGACCAAGCCCAGTTCAATCTGCTATGAGGGGAGTTGGGTGTTTGCTTTCCATTTTAGATGTAGGAAGTTTTAGATCCTGTACAGTAGTCTTTGTTCCTTCTTTCTTTTACTTTTGTATTTGTATCATATTGCATTGCATCTCATCATGTATTATAGAGCATGTTTAGAGATTTATTTATGTAGCTGTTAGAATGAGACTATGCTCTTTTCGGTATGGCTTATGTGTACATGATGATGCTAGTCGCTTAGGCTCTTTTGATCACTTGATACATGTTATGAGCTGAGCTATTTTTGAAACTGTGAACATGATTAACAATGATGAAATTTGAAAAATGTTCACCCTAAGTATGGCAACTAGCATGTATAGGATGTGTTGAGATTCATATATGCTTTCCTGGTATGCTCGGTTGCTATGTCTCATGTCTCTTGAGTCATACACTTGCTTTGGATGAATAGTGATCCGCTAGTGCTAAAATTTGAAATCCAAGCTAAGTATGATAAAATTTGAGTTGGATCATTACTGTCCCACGTCAATGTTTTGAGATAGCTTTCCATTGCACTTGGGATGAACTTGAACCTTGTAGTGAAGTCTAGAATCATTATCTTAAGCTTTTGGGATTGGCATGGTTCATTTTTGGAATGATAGTATTGATGCCTTTTATACATGTCTTGCTAATACTTGTGTACCGCTGCAACTCCGATAACTTAAAATTTGAAAAACACAAGTGTTGGTCTTTTCTCTGACATGATGTATGAATGTTGTATAGGGTAGTTCACCTGTATACTTGAGTTAACACTAGTATGATTTCCTGCTTGCATATGCTAGTAGCTACATTTGGTGGTGAACCCCTTTCTGAAAATGCTTAAAACTTGCTCAAGAATGCTTAACTGCCATATTTTGTTTCAACTGATCAACTTGAGCATTTTCTAGCACTTGTACTTGTTGCTTACACACAGGTTAGCACCAGCTAGAACATAGAGCATCTTGTCATTCTGATTGCTATATTCCTGAAGCTACGCATTTGTAATATTTTGCATGCATAGAATGTTTTGAGGGGGAGTTGCATCTCTTGATGTTAAAAACTTGATAAGTGCACTGCCAACAAGGGGGAGAAAAACCACAAATCCAGAGTGCACCCATTTGTGAGATTGCATCTTCCTAGGGGGAGTTCCTTTGTTGTCTTTGCTATCTTTGCTAGATTTGTTGAGCCTTTGCCTCTTTCTTGAGGGTCTAGCTGTTTTCAGGAGTTTTTGACTTTATTAGATGTGTTGAGTCTTTGCCTCTTTCTTGAGGGTTTAGCTATTTTCAGGAGTTTTTGATAGATTTGGCTTTTGCTAGCGACGTTGAGCCCATTTTCTGCCTCTTCTTAAGGGCTAGCTTTGATCTACTTGGTTGTGTCGAGCTGTTGCCCATGTCTTTGGGGACCAAGTTTCTGGATCGTACTTTGCTCATTGCAAGTGACCTGTTTTGAGCTTTTCTTTGGCATTGGTCATTTGAGTGGGCTTTCTCTGGCTTTATGTTGGTGCTGTCAATACACTCATCAACAGGGAGATTGCGAACACATGGCTTCTTCTATAGCTATGATGTAGCATCTTTGTGTGTGATGAGTGATTGTCAACAAGCTCCAACACTTGTGGTTGGTCAGTTGATGGGTGGTTCTGCTAATCTCGGGCATAGGGTATATTGTATCAAAACGTGTCTCTTGGCTTGTGGTATGCTGGTGTAGAGTCCGAAAGTGGTAGTGACAGTCTTGAGAAGGTTAAGCGGGTATGCCATGCTGACGGACCGGGTGCATTGAAGGGTGGATGTGGTGGCTTGGACTGAGGTACCAGACGGCCGGGTGCTAGCTGCAGTGGCTGACACTTGGGACATCGACAAGTGCAAGATGACATAGCGGGGGATGCATGAGCGGCACGCTACTCACGGCAGTTTGGTGGTTTGGCCTCAAAACCATCGGTGACAGTTTGGTAGTTTCGCCTCAAAGCCATCGATGGAGGAAGCATGTGCGGCACGCTACTCATGGAGGCGGGTTTCACGGGTTTGGGCTTCAAAACCCGAGTCGGTCCTGGTGTGGATGGGCGGCACGTGGTGGCATCGGGGAGATTGCGTGGATGCAAGGCTACCGGTGAGGGGGTGTGGTGGCCGTCGGATCAAGTTATCAAGAGTTAGACTAGAATGCCCCCGGGCGGTTTAGTTTAGCTCAAGTAATCTCAAGGGCATTTTGGGGATGTCCAAATGTATCCTATAAATAGAGGTGGAGACCCCCTTCTCCCCTCACCTCTCCCATTTTATGTTTTCTCCTTCTAGTGGCTAGGTCTTCTCTTCCTCCCCCATGGATTACTAGAGATAGGTCAAAAACTTTGTTGTTCTCTTTATTCATAGGAAGTGCACCCCTTAGAGTGCACGTGCACTCCGGGCTTTTGGATCCATGGCTGCGTTTTGCGATTGAATCATGTTCTTTGTGTTCTTCACGAGTTCATCTTTTGTGCCTCTAAAAACTTTGTGATTTTTTTGTTTCTAGAGCTTTTCAATTCGAATCTTTTGTGCTGATTTGATCTATGAAGTGAGTAGAGATTTTTCACCAAAGGAATTGCTCTGAAACCTCATGACATAGAAGATTCGTGGATTTCTTGCTCTAGGGTTTCTAATGGGTGATTTTCCTTCCCCTTTTTGATTTCATGGTGATTTTTTAGAATTGAGTGTTGTTGTCTTGAAGATATCATCTCAACACTCTAAGGAAGCTTTCTGTAAAAGTTTTAAGTCAATCAAAGTTGATTTGGTTGGGTTTTAGTCTTAAAATCGAATTTTTTCCCAAATCTGCCCGTGCATACCGGACACATCCGGCCTGCATA
>DXKC01007901.1:0-10664 GCA_031170775.1 Cymbopogon citratus
AGATCCACTTCTGAAAAATTCATCCAGAGCCAGAAGGCAGATCAAATCTTGCGGGGGCCTCAGAGTGGATTGATTTGGTCGCGCGATTGATTGAGTGGGCGATGGCCATCATGCACGCAATCATGCAGGTAACGGCCACTGATGTGAATGTGATGCGACGTTACCTGATGGCCAGATGTTTCCTTCTGTCATTAGCTGTAGTGGAGTGGCCTTAATTAGCGGTCATGTTCGTGGCCATGGAATCCTAAGTGAATGTTGGAAAATGTGGGGGTTACTCCGTCGTCGTATAAAGGATTTTTTTTTTTTAAAATTCGTATCCTTGATCAAACCATCCATACTCTACATTCGTAGTTTAACCGCAATGGTAGTCCGTTTGACAGGGACATGGCTCCGCTTTCTTGCAGCTTCTTAGTCATGCCAAACAACACATCTAAAAAGCGGCACCATGCAAGGAGCTCGGAGGAGCTGAAGTCAGAGATGAAAAAAAAAGGTAGTTTTTTCTACCTTTTCTTCACAAACCTAATATAACTTTTTTACATAAACTTTCACTAAAGCTGTTCCTTTCAAACGTTTTGCAAAATGCCTCTAGCTCCGCCAAAGAAACTGCTCACATAAGGAGGCAGAGCTAGAGCTCTACCAAACAGAAACTTATGATATCGAACGAGCTTCATTCTCTGTGTTATGAAATGTATATATTCTTATAGTTTAACAATATAACATGGTAGATGTTAATATTATTTTTAAAAACTTTGTGAAACTTAGGATAACCTGACTTAGTACACTTGAAAATCGAGTATCTCATAGTTTCGAATTTGAAGATGTAGTTATGGGTTGTTTGACTTTTTTTGTGGAGCAATTTCTTAGTGAGAATCACTCATGTTCAGTCAATAGTAAAATTTGCACAAAATCAGATTGGAATCAGAAAAAAAACACTTCTTCATTTGTATTGGATGATGCTGGGAGCTGGGAGAAGAAAAAAAAAAGCCTCGCTCTTCCATGCTCATGTATTCAATCCTTACTAGAACTACTTTTCACCTGCTGCCTACCATAATCACTTAAAAAATTAAGGATCTGTTTGGTTGCCTTCCAAATTTTGCCAAGCTAACAAATTGGTAAGCCAACATTTTGGCTAGCAATTGGTTTGCAATCAAAACTTACCAATCTCTCACATATGGCTTGCCAAATTCATGGCAGTTTTTTTGCCCAACTTTTGGCTTGCCAAATCTTGGGCAAAGCAAATTTTGGATGTGATCCAAGCAGGCCCTAAAGAGCTGGAGCTAAGGGCCAAAGAGCCAGAATTTCTATTCATCTTACCAAATAAACAGAACTAAATTCAAATCAATTAAAAAAAATCTTTCAAGATAAGAAAAGGAAGAATCCTATGGTTGTAACCAAGGCCTATGGCGAAGCAGCCCAGCAGACCCAAAAATGCCACGACATGTCCCTTCTGTGGGTTTGGACTCTCGAGAAGAGGGTCCATGAACAACTCGTGGCTGGAGCACATGGCTGGGAGATCTAATATTAGGGAAGACAAGAAGGAGTGGGCTGCTCTTTGGAAGGTGCAGGTGCCGTCTAAGGTGCGAATTTTCCTATGGCGGCTGGCTCGACAATTTATTCCCACGCAGGATGTTCGGCATCGAAGAAACATGGCGGACAATAGCCAATGCAGTATATGTGGCGATCTGGACTCCTGGAAACATTCGCTCCTGGAGTGTCACATGGCAAAGGCTGTGTGGGCGTTGGAGCAAGATGAAATTGTTGAAGCGCTAAGTATAATCAATGAAAATGATGCGAGAGCATGGCTGGCGGTAGTTTGGAAGGCTTTGTCTAGTGAGGCAATTGCCCGGGTTATGACTCGCTTGTGGGCGATTTGGCATGCGAGGCGTTTGGTGATTCACGAGAATATTTTTCAGAGCCCATTGTCCACGCATTTCTTTGTGGAGAGATACCTGAAAGAGCTCATGATGGTTAAGCGAGTTCAGGGGAGTAGCAGTGGTGGCCTCCCATCTTCACCGCCGGGATGGTTACCCCCACCGCCGGGCCTGGTGAAAATAAATGTCGACGCAGCAATGGCTAAGGCCTCCAATCATTTAGCTGCAGCTGCGGTGGCGAGAAACGAAGCAGGGATTTTTTCTAGGAGCATCAGTTCTAGTGATGGATGGCATAACCAGCCCGGAAGTTGTTGAAACGATAGCTTGTTGGGAAGTGATGGTGCTGGCTTCGGACTTGGTCCTGTAGAAGTTCAGGGTAGGATGTGACTGTATCAATACTGTAAAGAGTATCTATGGAGAAGGAATGGGGTTTTATGGGGCAATTGTGAAGGAGATCAAGACAAGGAAAGCAACTTTCCCCCATGTGGAGTTCGTCCATGAACGAAGGCATTCCAATATGGATGCTCATAGATTAGCCAGGAGCTCTACATTGTTGTCTCTGGGTAGACATGTCTGGTTTCTGTCGCCACCTGATGGTGTATGTAATTCAGTGATAAGTTAATAAAGGATGACTTTCCTCAAAAAAAAATAGGAAATGGAACATAAAAGAATAATAATGCTCCACGATCACTAGTGGAAATAAAAATAGAAATAAAATGTGACACTCGGCTTGAACTTTGGGTAAAGTGGTGCTTTCGTCAATCTAAATATCTGTCTTAGTCTTTCCAAATGCTCATATCAAAGTGCGTGTGTTCATAGGTACCAATTTACGTGCATTGACATCTAAAGAAATCAATCTGAGCATTTTTTTTTTGAAATGAAATGACGCAAAGTTGGAGCTTGGAGAAGGTGAAAGGGACATTTCTGTTAGACTAAACAGAAATAGTACCACATTGTTATCTCCTATATGATGAGATGTGAGTCCTATGTATTTTATATAATCAGCCCACGAGGCACAACACAAAATTCTACAAATTATATTATCCTTTGATTTGATTTGATCAATTTCCTATTGTTTTCTGCCTGTCATGAAGTCATGGGCTTGCTCGCTGATGGTTTATGGTCTTGCGGGCCCGACGAAGGCAGCAATCCCGTAAACGTCAACTGGGCTAAGAATGTTATACGAGTCACCTAGCAACTTGCCCAGCCCAGTCTGAACAGAAGAATCCCATACTTTTCTGCACTTTTTCTTTTCCTGAGACGTTTCTGTGGAATTTATACTGATTTTTTCGAGACTTTCATGAATTCTTCCTAGCCAAACATACCATGGCATTGGCAACATATATACGAGCCATCACTCTAAGTTCCATCATGGTTAGTTGAGTGTTTGATTGGTTCAGCGTTCGCTCTTGTTTCGTCAGATACATAAAAATTGAGGTACATGTAAATGTTACTGAATCAGGTGCAAAAGCAAGTTCGATCACAAGTGTCGCCACGATTAGCTAGAGCCTGATAGTGATAATTATGTTATTTCCCCGTTACTTTTCTCAATGAAGATTGCAGTACCAACAACAAAGCAGCCAATCAGAAGCAAAAGCATCAGGGTATACATTTTGGACCAGGCAATCCTGCCTATCTTAGAAAATTCAACCACTTTGCAGCAAAAATAGCAGCTTTCCACCAAAGCTAACACAGGTAAATACTCAAGGCATTAAGAGCCATTTACCACGATCAACCACAAAATTTATGGAGACCTACGAAATACCAACTAGTCGTTCAAGACTTACAAAGTCAAATGTCCCAGAAACCGATAATTACTCTCAACTGCTGATACAATTAGCCGCAGCATATTTTACAACTCTGGATCACTCAACAACAGCTATCTCAGCGAAATTATGAGACAGCACATGCTAAACCTATTTCCCAAGCTAAGCTATGGAAAAGGCCAAAACTTATAGTGGGGCTGCTAGAACCCCGTGTCAATCGGCCAAGCTATCAAGGAAGCTCTGCAGCTCCCTCAGGCCTTCCGCAGATATGCTCCTCTGTACACGAGGCCTAGGAGTAGTTAGAACAGGAGGCGGCCTAGAGTTGAAGCAGACGACAACCACAGAAAGGTTATCACCACTCTTCCTCTTGATGGCCTCATCAACTAGTTCTTTACAGCAAGCGGCCGGGTCATTGTGCTCTTGGAGCTTTCGGCGGGCAAAATCTACCGCATTTTGGCTGCGGAATACATCCCAGATCCCATCACAACCCATGATCATGAATTCGTCCTCTTCTGTAAGATCCGTTGTCATTACCTCAGGCTCGGCACTAAGAGGGCCAAGACCATCACATGCCTTCAGACCTTCCATATGCCAGTCTCCGATTGCTCGGGCGACATTAAGCTGCCCGTTCAAGTAGTCTTCATCATCAACATATCCACCCAATGCCTCAATACGCATCTTCTCCCTGTTGCAAGATGGTTTGTGATCCCTGGACATCTCAATTGCCTTTCCACGACGACAAAGTACTGCTCGACAATCACCAGCATTTGCGACCAGAAGTGACCTGTTGAGCACCCAGAGAAATATGACAGCAGCTGAGGATGGAGTGAAAAGCATGTGCAAATTTGAGAGATCAGAACTAACAAATTTAATTATTCACAAATTTAGCTATATTCAGGACATTCCTTAAACGAGCAACACATGGATAATGTTGAATTAAAAACACATGCATGCAACACAAAAATTTGCAAATATGCAGTCACCGAAGGGCAGGGGATGCAGATCCCTGTAGGGAGAAGTGAAGGCACATGTAGCTCGTTTGCAATTAAGCACATGAGTGCAAGTGTCGGGAAAGATTTGGCCAGATGGGACAAAAGGGTACATGATGCTATAAACAACATATAGTAAAGGCTGCCGCCTGCATATGTAAATGATAAACTTCAGATAGTAGTTACCATGTGATGTCAGAATAGATTATGGCAGATTGGATAAAAACAGAAAAAAGGCTCCCATCGTCCATATACAGTGAGAAACTTCAAATAGCAGTTACAACTATCTATACAAATGACTTTGTATGTGTCACAAACTCACAGTTGCAGAAGTTAATGAGAGCATTACCTCCCAACCACAAGTGCTGCAAGAGCAGTTGTACCAGAAGCAAGAGAGCAGTTCAGAGAACAAGCATCTGCAAAAGCAGCATCAGCCTGCAAGAATGCAGAGGACACTGCTTTCACTATCTCCCTAGGAAAACATTCATCCTCAACAATAAACCTTGGTAGATTGCTGCACACAAAATCAGCTGCATGCTTTCCACCATGCCCATCAAAAACCTGAATAAAAATATGGAAATAAGGTTAAACATGCAGGAAATGCTAGCCAGATGGACCAAATTATTTTCCAAATAGCATGCCTATACTGTTTCTCTAACCAAATGGCTAAAATCAGCAAAGATACATACCCCATAAAAGGCACAGGGGCCTTCTTCAGAACTTTGAAATCCAAAATCTTGCATGAAATTATCAGAGCAGATAAAGACATCTTCCATTGTGTGCCTTGAGCCAATATCAGCCCACCCACCAGATCGTACAACTGGAACAAATACAGTGTCTATGCTTTCAAAAGCAATCTCAGTTTCAGGCTTCATATTGTTTGCAGGACTCCTCACCTTCAAAACCAGTGTTATTTATCAAAAATACAAGAAAAGGATACACACTTTCAAGGCCATGTTTTATTTCCTTTTTTTAACTATAACTAAAAGGCAAAAGACGAACATGTCATATACACCACCTTTTGATTCACTAGGTGCACATACTATGCACCATGCCACTGGCACACGAGTTACAAACTTGTGCTCTGAGTGTGCCTTCAATTGGCACACATATCGGCTTATTAATCATAATATATCAAGTAAATCCTCACATTGATACTAATGTTCCCGAAAGCATAAACCAGGTACCTAGTAGATCTATGAGATCAGAACCAAAACTCTTCAGCTTCTGCTTCCTAAATTAGCTTGATGATTTTTCCAAAGAAACAAAAATATATTTGCTGGTAGAGTACAAAATTAGTTTAGGGGTTTCCAACTGTGGATGACTGGAGAAATTTATTAGATCAATCAATCAATATATGAAGCAGAGTTGCAGACAAAAGACAGAGCTTTGAATAATGTTCTGTGGGGCCATGAGTCCAGAACAGGGTGTGGGGTTATCAGACTTTTCATGACATAAGTACTGGGTTAACAGTTCAATGATGCCCTTTTGCCATGTACTCGAACCACCCAACCTTTTTCACCACAGGGCATGATAAAACAATAATCTTTGCCAGAACAAAACCCCCAGGACAAGAAAAGTTACACCATGTATTCATGTCCATTACCATGTACCTGTGTCTGCAATAAATTATACACGACGAAATTACTAGGGAAGAATCAGGTACCAAGGCAGGAAGTACCTACTTCCCACAAACATTCTGGAATGTCCCCTGCCCCGTACTTCGATACTAAAACCTATCATTTCATCTAATCCCAAAGCAAACACCAGTGGATCACAAGCAATCATAATTGCTTTCCAGACTCCCAATTGCGTGCATCCACATAAACCGCCTGGTTCCAAGCATCTTGCCCCTCATTAGTCACTACCAGTACTCTAGTACAACAAGTATGTACAGGAACTTCATAAGCACTCTTTTCCGTCTCACTCTTCTCTCACCTCCCAGATCCAGGACAACACGTCCCATACCATCCCATCACACCAGTGCAAACCCTAGCGCTTTGGCACAATCGGCTCGCGCCCCGCGCAGCTGAGGCGGCGGCAGCCACACGCCCACACCAAACAACACAGGCAGGTTAACCATTCGAATCAAGCCGACCATCACGCAAAAGCTCCCACATTTCGCGCAGATCACGCAAGCAATCTCGCTAGCCGCGGCGGAGGAAGCGAGATTCAGGAGAGCCGACTTACAAAAGACGCGTGCCGCGCGAGCGCCGGCTTCCTCGGCCCCGCCGGGATTGGGGGCCTCCCTCCGCCGCCGCCGCCGCGAGGCACCTGCTCTTCCATCGCCGACCGAATTGGTTAGGGTTAGGGTTCTTCGGAAATGGTCCTGGAGCTGCTGCTGCTGCTGGACGGTTGTAGCCTCCGTACTGTGGAGCGTGAACAGTAGCAGCGGAAAAGGCAGGGAGGCCAGCAAAAGGCCAGGGGCGCCACAGGGGCGTTTCGGTAATTTCGTGGGTGATTAAGCTAATCATGGCGGGTAATACCCAGCCGCAGGTCTGCGTGAGATGCGAGATCCGGTTTCCGGGGCTCGCGCTGCCATTGGTGGGGCGGCGCGGTAGCGGCGGGGGCGCAGTTGTGGATAGGGCACGTGCGGAGACGTGTACGTGTCGAGCAGACGGGGTGCCGTGGTGTTGACACTGTTTGCAGGGTTGAACTGGGGTTTGATATTTTTGAGAAATTTGTCTATTTTCTATCGCGTCGGTTGCAAATTGGTTGGTCAAAGTGGAGGCGCTTACAATGGAATATTTGCCGCTGTTTTTAAAGCGTCGGACGCTGGGTGGTTGAGTGTCGGATGCGGGGTGAGCTTCCGACCCGTTATGCGATGGACAACTGAGCTGGAGCTGGCATCGGACGCGTCCGAAAGAGAGCGTCGTACGCATGATGTTAGCGTCCGGAGCAATGTTGAAGCGAGTCTGTGTCGAGCGTGTTTTTCTTCATGCGTCGGACGCCGCACAGTGACAAGCGTCTGCTGCGTCCGGGGACCTACTGACACTACACAGAGAGGATGTTTTTCAGACCTAGCAGTCGGACGCGTTCGTAGCTTAGCATCGCACGCTAGGGTTTGGAGTCAGACACTCCAACGGCTAGTTTGCGGCGTGCGTGGTTGAACGCGTCTGACGACCTCGAGAGAGTTGTTCCAAAGGGGTAACGACTAGTTTAGCCCTTGGGGCTATAAATAGAGGTGGTGGCCGGCCATGGCCAGTGCTTAGCATCTTTAGGGATGTGGTGTCCACCTTGGAGAGCCCTTTGCTCACTCTAATTTGATAGTGTTCATCCGATTGAGTGAGTGAGCGATTTCTAGTGTGTTGTATTGAGAGTTTGCATCCAGTGGCACTAGTGCAAGGTCTAGGATGGCTAGAGGGGGATGAATAGTTAGTGAAAATTTTTCTACAAAACCACTAAGCAACTTTGATTGGTATAACAAATGGCGTAAGCAAATTTTGCTTAGCCAATAGGGTGTTGCAAGACTCCTATCCACAATTCTAGTGAGAGTATAGTCTTTAGTTTACACAAAGGCTATGTCACTATTTCCTACACTAGTGAGGAGCGAGCAAAAACACTACTACACAAGCTAAACAAGTTACACTACAAACGTAGGTACAAGAGTGGATAGAATTGTTATACAACGGTGAAGAGAAGGTGTTGATGTAGCCAATCACCAAGATGATATACAATCAATCAATCACAATATCAACAAGATATGTAGAACAATCACCGGGAGACAAATGATGACACAATAATTTTTTTATCTGATGTTCACTTGTGCACCGACAAGCTACGTCACCGGTTGTGTCGACCACCACCTAGATGGTTCCTCGGTATGACCCTCAAGCCACTTGCCCCGCAAGGGAACCGCAAGACATCACTCTCAAGTAATGTACTCAACGACACGAGCAATCCACTAGAGTTGTAATTTGACGCTCCGTCAGGGAAGCACAAGAATCCCTCACAAATCAGCCGGAGGTGGGCAAGAACAATCAGCAACTCTTCCCAGCGCCTTCAACAACCTTCAAGCCGGATAGGAGTGGTACTCTCCAAGAATAACAAGAAATCCACCGGCCGAACGATCCGCAAGTGCCAATAAATGCAAACACGTATGAAAATGCACTTGAATCACTCAATCTCACTTAAGATTAGCAATCAAGCAAGAGAGATGAGTTAGGAGGACTTTGCAACAACTCACAAGGGTGTATAGAATGTCCAAGGATCAAGAGAGATGGCCATTCCCGGCCAAGTCCTATTTATAACACCCCTCAATCGAAACTAGACCCCTCACTGAACCGTTTTCGGGCCCATCGAACGCGTCCGACGCCCAGCGCCGGACACGCCAACACTTACAAACCGTGCGAGCAAACCCTCACACCGAGCCTGTAACATCCTCGATGTTACTATGCACTTAAAATGTTAATCATGTCATTTTATGCATGCAATGCATCATTAAGGTTTAAATTTATATGCATTTATTTAATAATTTTCTATATATCGATGGAATGTGCTTTAGCTAAATAGGTATGATTTGGTTAAATTGTGTTTTGAGATGTTTGGTTAATTCATATTTAGCCCATTATTAATTGGGGATTTGAATTTAGTTTGAGTTATAAAAGAAAAAGTCTCTAAAAGTCTATTTTTCCTATTTTTCTATTCCTCCCCTTTAATATTATTCAAAATCTATATATATTTTGGCTATGGTCTAAAAAGAAACTTTATTGCTATCCTTAAGATGAACAAGTTTGGTATTTAAAGTTTTTCAAGTTTCCATATAAAATTTGAAGTTATTTCAAATTGATTTAAACCCCAAATGTCACCCCTATTCCAAATTTTAAAAATAGAGGCATAATTTTAAAATAATTTCTATACCAAAAATGAAGGTCTTGAAAAGTTATGAAAATTTTGTTTTTAAAGATTTTCAAGTTCTTACGTAAATTTTTGAGTAATCAAAAAGGGGGTAAACTAGGGTTTTTACATTTTTCAAATTTGAATTTGATTTCAAAAACTAAGTAGAATTTTGAAATACTTATTTAAGCAAAGTTATTCATCTCAATATTTGGAGTAACTTTTGTTTTTGGAGATTTTTGAGTTGTTATATAAAATCAAGAGTAATTTCAAATTCAGTAGCAGTGGCAATTTGGTAATTTATGCAAAATTGACTATGAACAGCCCAAGCTCCACCGGCCGGCTACCACCTCGCCGCCGGCGAGCTTCTACGGCCTTCTGGCAGCTCCCCTCGCCACCTCACCTCTCCTAGACGTTGCCAAGGCTCCGTGGCCATTTCTCACTCGCTGTCTCGGCCTATAAGGGTCCAACCGGCCGCCGCCGTCGCCCTTTCCTTTTCCTCTGCTTTGCCACCGCCCACGAGCACTACCCGCCGGTTAACTTCTCAGCCGACACGCCACCTCCGTCCTTACCATCTCGGCACAAGCTCCGCCTAGTCCTTGCGTGTCTTTTGAGCCTGCTCACGCGTTGCCTCGCCCTCTGCCCCAGCCGCGCGCCGCTTTCTTCTCCAGCGCCGGCCGAAGCTTCGCCGCGAGTCCGCAGCCGTGTGCCTACCGTTCTAGGGTGAGTTAGGTTGCACATCTTCGTGCTTTGGCTCCCTCTTTCCGTGGCGATGCTCATGCGCGTGTTAGTCTTCACAGATGAACCAGGGCGCGTCGGAATGTGAGGTTTTCTGCTGGAGCACGCCGCCGCCGCGCCTGTCACCGCCAAGCTTGGTGTCCCACTTCGTTTCAACCCGATTCTTCACGCGCATCAGCATCAGGGTGAGTTACTGGTGCTTGTAGCACCCTCTATTTTTGATTTCCATAACCGCAACCACCGGCATAGCCTCGCCGCGCCGCCGCATCCGCCTTGGTCGCCGGCGAGGTCGTTTCTGTCGCGACACCGCCACATTAGCTACATCAATATGTGCGCAATGTTGAGAGGAAGCTATAGAGACAAACCGTGCTTGAAATGATCCAGCCATTGTCGAGTTTCGCCGTGGTCAACATCTCCCGCCCGTGGTCAACGGTGGGAGGTAGAAGACGGTACTGTGTAAGTTT
>DXKC01007906.1:0-14408 GCA_031170775.1 Cymbopogon citratus
CTCCCTCCACGCTTGTACCTCAACGGACGTCTTACTACTTGGAGTAAGAAGTTCGTGTTTATCTTTTGAATTTAAGTTCTTGAGTAAGTTATCTTTGTTTGCCTTATTCTTGCGGGATCGTCGATCGTCCTTGTGGCGATTGCTCTAGTAGAAGGACCCCGGGGACGGGTAAGCCTTGTCGACATGCTAGAGTAGTAGTCGATAGCATAGATGTGGTGTCTAGGCTACAACTACCTTCGTTTGCCTCGTTCTCGTACGGTTGAGGTGGTAGGCGGCAGGAAGTGACCTTGTCCTGTCCGTCCCTCGTAATGCCCCACGTCCGGGATCGGCGTAGAGCCGTAGGCCGGGATCACCTGGGTATCCAGGTGTGCTCCGGTGCCCGAAGCGAGACTATAATGGCAAAGTTATCTTCACTTAGGATCTATCCTTAGAAAACCTCACTACCTAAGCTACTCTCCATCTCACCTCTTTGGGCGAACTAGCTATGAAACCCTTCTTACACACCATTCCTTGTGGAAAATACGATACCCTGAATACTTCCGAGTGAAGTGCTACAACGGTATTCCAAGCGCTTGCGGATTTTGCTGCTTTCGCTAAGAAATACCAACATGCGTTATGTTGGGCAATATGGTTGAATAGGAATGATATGATGTTTAATAAAGCTAAAACTAATACTTTCATGCAGAGGGCGACATATTGGATCCGTCAATGGTCCATGCTGCATAAGGAGGAGGATCGTCCACTCTTCAATGAAGGATGCAGAAGATGAAAGACTTTGACCATGTCAGTTTTTGCAAAGTTCGGCTGGAACTTCACAAACCGTATTGGCGTTTAGCGTTGTCGTTTGGGCACTATATCACTAGAGCTAAACTCTATTTTGTTTCCAGATTGCGTGTGTTTGCCTTATGGCAATTTTGTATTATGATGCACAACTATGTATCATTCTCGAATGATAGAGGCTGGAACCTTTGTTCCCTTATTAAAAAAAAAGATTCACTTGTGAATAAAGGCCGGAATACATTCCGTAATTAAAAAAGGTGAACCAGTTCAAATTGATGGCGTATTAGCGCGTTACTTTGAACAAAGAACGTGGTGCATAAAAAAGATTAGACCACACAAGAACTAAAGAATTCATGCAAGTTTCTACGAACTCCCATGACTTTTCAATGACATATGTCTGTATATAGCACCATCAACATTGACACTAGAGTGGACACTGCTACCGACCAACCTTAAATTTCCAGCTCTATCGACTGAGAATTCCTGCCTAACCGAGAAATGAGGGGACAGGGGAGCAACTTGCGTGTTTTATTATTTCTTACCAGGCCAAGCAGCCCTCCACGCCGGCGTGGCCGATGATGAGCCCTCCCATAATCTCACTGCGCGAGGCCGAGGCGGTGGCCAGTGCACTGCCGGCCGGCAAACTGGACGACGATGGGGGCGAGAAGCCATGTTGGAGAAGGAGCGCACATGCTGCGACGACCGACCACGCATGCAGGGGCGCAGACCCACAGCGGCGCCGCCGACGTGTCGTGTCGACTAGCACGTGCCCTGCTTCTCCAGCACGGTTTGCTCGCCCCTCCGCATGCACGATCGAGCCACTGCACGCAAGCTCGCCGATGCAAAAATGGAACGCCTGATCCATGAACTAGACCCTGGGCAGGCAGGGCAGCTGGCACTCTGGCAGAGGCGTGTATATATAGGCAGCAGCAAGCAGCTTGGCCGCCGTAGTGGTGTGTGTGGTAGGATTAGCTAGGAATTAAAGGCATGGGTGCGCGCATGGCGTATTGCCATATTGGCATGACTATCTATCCATCTCAAAAGAGCCAAGCTTTTTGGTGAAAGGGAGGCCGGACCCGCCGGACCTGCTGGCTGCTGGCCTGCTGCCGCCTTGGATGCCTTTGCTTTCCATGGATGAGACGACAGACGACGAAACACGGAGTGGCAGACCACCAAACCAGGTGGGATCATCCATTTCATCCTCGCCCGCCATCTGCCCATCTCCCTCCCGGAGCTGCTAAGGCTAAACCGGGGAGGGTTATTAATTAGTTTAAGAGAAGCCCCCAGTTGCAGACTTGCAGCTGCAGTTAGTCGCTGTCCTAACTGCATTGTTTAACGTGATGACGCACCAAACCCAGTGCCGGTTTTACTTCTCGATCGGCCGCCGCTTCTTTAGTTTTACGCTTGTTTGAGAATGCTCCATCTCTTTCAATTTTACTCGGAGATGACGGCGGCGACAATGGTAGTTTAACCGGCCGTCGGCCCGGCCCTGCGACGGGGACCGTGAGTTTTGGCATCCTCCTCGGCCGCCGTCCTATCCCGTCCCGGCCCGCGGCGCAAGTTAACAAGCTGCCTGCTGTTGTTACGGCTTATCCTAATGGCGTTATCGCAACCACATGTGTTTAACCTAATTATAATCGGCGGCACACTTACCTGTAGCTCGATCTTATCTTGTCGATCACACGCATTGACATACTGATATACGTACATATGACTGCCTGCCGCCGGGCGCCGGCCCCAGATGTTGTTCATCCGGATACACCCCTCACACACGCTCCAACTTGGGCGAAAGATGACGACGAGATACAGACAGCAAAGTTGAGAATTTGAGAGCGCAAAGGTTGTTAGTTGCCGCTAAACAAGGGCACGCGCGTCGCCCCCCGTCGCGTCGGTGTCGTCAGTGGCCCGTGTGTCGTCCGCGTGTTCTAAGTGAGATCTGAATTGATTACATATACTGCTCGTAGTGGAATTATAGGAATTCAGATGACGGGAGCCGGGAGGAGATAATGAGCTAGCAAATGGCCGGTTCGTGGTGGCGCTTGCATCCATGTGGGCGGGAGCTGGAGCTAGCGCTACCATATGAGCACGCGAGTGCCGGCGGGTGCGGACAGCGCGGCGGAGGACAAGGTTGTCGGAGGCGGTGGCCGGGGGCACGGCATGCGCGCGCGGGACAGCGACGGGCGGCGCTAAAGAAATGCACGCGCGGCCGGTTGTTGCCGTCGGTAGGGCGCACAGGCAGGGGTCAGTGCCTCTGGCAGTGCGTGCGTGCATCGTGTGTTATGGTGGGTTCCGTTCCTTTTCATGAAAGTTTCAGGGTTTTTCATAACACCGTTCAATGATTAGATGATAGTTAGTATATATATAGTACAGTAAATATTCGAAAACTCTACTTAATTACTTGCTATTTTGGCGCCGTACAATCTATCCTGTTGAGATTTTAGACATGGTATATATGACCTTTACGTTCGTGCTGATGACCGGTCCCAAGTCCCAGCTGTAGAGGTGACCATAATACAAAATCGTAAGGTCGGTTAGAGAAGCAGCTGAGCAGATAGCTCTAGTCTCCACCCAAACCGATACAGTAATATAATATAACACTTTATGGAAGTGGTTGCCTAGCAGCACAGACATGGACTGACACGTGAATATCCACGTGTAAAAGTTCAGTAAAAAAATCATCACCACGTTGGATAAAACTAGTTTAGTAACATCCTTGGTTTTTTATGCAGTTCTAGTTTATTTCAAATTTTTTTTGCTTAAACTAGTTTATTTTCATTTTAAGCTTAAATATGTGCTTGTTGGTCAATCAAACCAACTCTTAATTTTCCTTACCTTGATTCCGAACTCTCAACTCAATTCTTTGTTGGCAAACCAAAAGATGAGCGGCTTTTGTTTTGAGCAACGTTTATTTTAAACAATGTTTATTAATTTTCAACTCATAACATTTTTTTACAACTATTTTCAGTTATTTTGATCGATACCAAAGGAACGTGAAACAAAATGTTTTAGAATGTTACAACTGCTTAATTTTTTAAAACGTTTGAAAATATGTTAATCTTATTTATATCTACTCGGATTTCTGATTTAAATATTCTAGTCCATTTAGTCTTGCGATGAAGATAAAACTAGTCTAAGCTTTATTACTCTTTGGATGCCCATGTATCTTTTCTATTGGACTTTAGCCAAACTCTCTAGTGCCTTAGAGACGGGCCCCATCACTATTCACTAGCGAAGCTTTGGTCTTCATGATTCTTTTTATGCATGTGTTATAATTACTATTGTATTCTAGATCTAGCATGAATTCTTTGTAGTAGGTGTGTTGTGTATGTGTCTGTATGTTTGGATGTACTCTAAACTTGTTTTAAATTATAAGACATTTGATTTTTTTTATTCTAAGTTTGACCACTCATCTTATTATTATGTCAAATATCACATATTTTTTTGTAGTTCACATATTTTTTTGTGGTTTGTTTTATTAATAAATGTTCTTCCAGAATAATTTAAATTTAACTATGTTTGTATAAATTCTTTAAATAAGACAAGTGGTCAAAGTTTAGGTCAAAAAAATCAAATATCTTATAATTTGAAATGGAGGGTGTACGTTCAAATACTGCAACTTGTATAACTCGATAGAGGAGAAGATTGTTTTGAGAAAAGATAGATCAGAGGAATTTATAAAAAGAAAAAGAAAGCTCTCACGAATAGTAGGCCTAGAGAGCCCATCATTTGAGCCGGCAGGTCCAATCCATCTGACTTACTAATTCGGGCCAGCCCACTTAAAGCCCGTAAGCGCGCGCCAGCGAATCAAAATGACGCAGCTGGAGAGAGCCCAGCATCTCCCCCAAAACCCTAGAGCGTCAGCTTCCGAGCTCCCAGTGCATTCGGCCGGCGCGTGCGGCTTCCCACACCACCGCACGCCCACCATGGCCGACGTCGACATGGCTGAGCTCCCACAGACCCCGCGCTCCACTGCCGGCGACGACGACTTCTCCTTGCTGGACGGAGAGGGCGACCTCGCCGCGACAATCCTCGCGCGCCTCGGCGGCTCGCCGCGGGAGGACTTGCAGCACCTCTGCGCCACCGCCGCCGCCATGGCGCAGGCCGTTAGCGAGCAGGGAGTTCCCGCCACCCCTGTTGCCTACTTCGCTGCGTCCGCCGCCGCGCTCTCCCCGCTCGCTCGCGCGGGGCCCGCCGGCGCCGACTGCAACGTCGCCGGTGCGCTCCTCGCCTTCCTCTCCGCGGCGCTGCCTGCCCTCCCGGCTGCCGTGGTGCGCGCCCGTGGCCGTGAGGTCGCCGAAGACGTGATGCGCGTGCTCGATTTCCCTTCCACGCCCGATTCAGGCGTCAGGGCGGGGCTGAGGTGCCTCGCGCATTTGATATCTGCGGGGGACAGGACGAACTGGGAGGCGGTAGAGCCTTTATACACTGTGATTCTGCGCCTCAGTACCGACCACCGGCCAAAGGTATGAACAAAGCTGACACTCCCCGACTGCTGCTTCATTCAAATTTCGTTCCCTTTCAAACTAACTAATGATACTCCTCACTGAGTGTGCCAATGTGTGGAACTTGATTGTATTATTACCGTTTCTCATTTAGCCATATTAGAGGCTCAAATCAGCCATCCAGTTACTATTTCTGTAAAGTATCATTGAGTGTCAGTGAGAAGTTTGAAATCATCCGTCATGACTTCTGTAAAAGTTGAGTCATGCCCAAAATGTGTAGTCCATTAACATTAATTCAGTAGTTCATGGTTTACTTTGGTGGGTTGTAGGTGCGGAAACAATCTCACTCGTGCTTGCGGGATGTTCTCCTGAGTTTTCAAAGGCAAGCAGTTTTGGTTCCAGCAAGTGAAGCAATAACAAGATATTTTGAGCGATTTCTGCTGCTTGCTGGAGGATCTGGTTCTGTAAATACAGGTGTAGCAGAGGAAGGCCCCAAGGGGGCTAAGGAGGTCCTGTACATTTTGAATTCTTTGATATGCTGCCTTCCGCTTATGGCATCAAAGCCTTCCAATACCATCTTGAAATATTTTAAACCACTGTTAGATTTGCATCAACCAATTTTGACAAGGAATCTGTTGGACATTCTGCATGCTGTTGCTGAGAGTCCAACAGTACAGCTAAAATCTGATGTGTTATTGGACCTTCTGTGCTCGTTGGGGCTGTCAGTGTCTTCAGAAAGGAAATCAGGAGATGAAATGGCTTCAATTGCACGACTTTTACATGTTGGCACTAAAAAAATTTACAAGCAAAACAGGGACATTTGTGTTGTAAAGCTTCCATTGGTATTTACTTCACTTGGAGGTTGGTTCTCTCATAAACTTAGCATTTCTTAATTGGTCGATGATGCTTACGTAGACTGCCATTTTCATTGCCTAACTTTTTTTAAAAAAATTGCTTGTCAGATATATTATCAAGTGAATTCGAAGAGGCGAGATTTTCTTCTGTGGAGGCTTTTAAAGGTTTAATAGATAACTGCATCGATGAAATCTTGGTGTCACAGGGAATTTCTCAGATGAAGGCCAGGCATCATAGGTTGAAATCCGATCCCACAATCATAGAGAAGATATGTGCTATCCTTGAAGGCTTGCTAGATTTCCGCTACAGAGATGTCTGGGACAGATCATTTCATGTAATTTCAATGGCATTTGACAAGTTAGGTATGTGTTTCAGTACCTTAGCTTATCCTCCCACATCCATACGATTTTAATGCATTTCATTCTGCATCATGCCATTGATTCTGTTATGATGGTGATAATAGACCATCATTTTCATTAGCTTAGCTGTGTTGGAGATTTGGAGTTCCTAGTCTTATCTGATCACAACTTCTCAAAGGCACCATGTTTTTATTCTTGAGCTCTGATATTTGTAAAATTGAACAAACTTGCTATGTCCATTGTTTTGGATGAAAATTTGTTTATTTATTTCTTTCACCTCTGCTAGTTAGATTCTTGTTATTAATAGGGGCTATGAGTTCCTGAGCTGAGATCTATGACATTTATATAAAAACAGGAGAGTTTTCAGCTGACCTATTGCCGGAAGCAGTCAGGAACTTGGCAGACATGCAAAACTTGTCTGATGACGACTTTTCCTTCCGGAAGCAGGTGCCTTTTTCCCGTAACTACACAGACACTTAAATTCTCCTTGCTTAGTTACCTTACCAAATATAAGAATATACTTCCTCCAGTAACAAATAAGTGTAGTCAACCAAACTTTGAGTAGATTACTTTTAATGTATTTACTTGGACCTTTTGAAAATGACATGAGTAGGTTTGTCTCGGAAATTGAGAAGATTACTTTTAATGTATTTACTTGGACCTTTTGAAAATGACATGAGTAGGTTTGTCTCGGAAAATAGTATGACAAAGTATAATTTCCTGTGTTCTATAAATATGTTACAAAAATTTATAACTCAAAAGTCGTGTTTCGGAAATCATCCCCATTCTCTGAATTTTGACATATTGTAACTGAAGGGAGTATGTTTGCTAGTGAAGGATATGTGGTTTGTCAAAATGTTGCTTAGGGGAATCAATGAATCCTGGCTGTTGTGCATAGTGCTATCTTGTTCTGTTTAAAATATATTCCTAAGGGATTGGATGGCAGATAATGCTGTGCAGTGTGCATTTTCATGGCCTCCATACTGCAATAATCTTTTCTTTCCATTCTGCAGCTTGATGCATGTCTTGGTTCAGCGATTGCAGCAATGGGGCCAAAGAATGTTCTTGAAATTCTTGAGATTCAGTCAATATCTGATGAAAATGCATGGATTCTCCCTATTATGGAGAAGCACATTGTTGGTGCAAGTTTACAATTTTTCTTAAGAGATATTCTGGGTATGATTAGAGACATTGAGAAAAGCATTCCTAAGGTATATTTGGCATTCATTGAAAATTCTCTGCAGAATAACTTGATTTTTGACTGAGCTCTTACTGTGTGCACCCTCACTATGTTTTGTATATATCAACTGAGCAGCTTTTGAAGAATGACAAACTTTTCTCTGCCAAGAGAGCTGGAGGTTATGTGTATTCTCTGTGGTCTTTGTTACCATCTTGTTGCAACTACTCATGTGACACGTCAAGCAATTTTAGAGTTTTACAAGATGTCTTATGTGACACTCTCCAAAACCAACCTGACTTGCGTGGCATTGTTTGCTCCAGTATTCAGGTGTTTCTCATGGTCTCATTTCTGTTACACAAATTGTTTGCCCTTCTAAATGTCTTCTATATTTATCCTGTGTTCTTTGTAGGTTTTAATCAAACAAAACAAAGAAGCTCTGTCAGTTTCTAGGGAAGAAGACATTCTCGCTGAGGATGAAATAAGCAAATCTGAAAGAAGAGCAAAGGAACATTATACTCAAAATCTGGCAGAGGAAAACTTGAAAGCGATATGTGCTTTCTCTCCAAAACTTCTGGAAGTACTTTGTTCTATATTCTTGATGTCTTCGAATGATGCTATTGGATTATTGCAGGTATATTATGTAATTTCTTCGTTGAAAAGAATTTCTGATCATATTGCTATGGCTGAGTCATCGAGACTCGAGAGATACATTTTCCTAGTTAAAGACACTTGGTTCTATATTTTTTGGGGAACTATTTCTTTTTGCTTCTTGGGTGGTATGTTAAATAGCATATTTTCTTTGGTAGGGATGTTGATTATAGCTCCTCACAATTCCATCATATCCTCATTCCTCAATGACACCACTTGAATCGACAGTGAAACCTAATTTCTGTGCACCAATTGTTAAAACTATTCCTTTTGGAACCAAATTGCCATCTATCTTATACAATAAAGGAAGTCTCATATTTCGTGGAATGAAAATACAGTTCTAATTGTATGAATCTATTAATTGAATTGTTTGATGACTGTAATTCAGTTATTTTACTTATTTGCATATTTTCTCCTCTTGGGTGAACCTGTAGCCTGCTATAAGTGAGATAGCTTCCATATCAGACAAAAACGTCGTTGGGAAATTCTTCCTTGATGCAATAAGAAAGTTGTTGGATGCTACAAAGGCTGTTAATACAGAGCCTGTGGATGATAGTTCAATGGAAATTGAAGCTGATTCCAACAAAAATAGCATGAAGAGGTTTGTATGAGTTTATGCTCTTGAAGTTCATTAGTTATTTGTAGATTTCAATCGAGTGCTGATGTTGATCATATGCCTTCATTTGAATTCCAGGGCTCTACTTTTGGATTTTGCAGCTTCATTGATGCCTGGTTTAGCTGCAAAGTCTATCAATGTGCTGTTCAGTTATGTGAAACCTGCAATTAAGGTACATATATGGTCTAATGCAAGTTAAGATTGTGTTTTTCATGTAACCACGAATCTGAGTTCAGTCTACCATAATTTTTCTGTTTCTAGGACAGTGACTCTTTGATTCAAAAGAGAGCGTACAAGGTCCTGTCAATGCTGCTCAAGGTCTGTCAATATTTTTCAGTTTATTCTTCATATAAATGTTTGCACATAATAAAGTTACGTTCCATTTATTTAGTCAGTGTCAACCGTTTCAGGATGCTGAATTTGTTGAAAAGAATTTGGATGTCTTGTTGGAATTGATGATTTCATCGCTGCCATGTCAATTTCCCTCGAAACGCTACAGACTCGAATGCTTATATCACCTTATTGTTTACATTTTAAAGGTTGGGTAAAAAGAGGCAGCCATATATTTTTGTTGTCAAATGTATATTTGTACTTGGGAGCAGTAACAAGAACTCTACACTTGTCTATGTCTGCAGGATTCATCTATGGTTAGAAAGAAAGAAGTTATTAGTTCATTCATCACTGAAATACTTCTTGCATTGAAGGAGGTAATGTAAAGTTTACGTTTGGTTTTAGATGATTTCTCGTTTATTAGTTTGTAACCAGGAATGCCTTTGTCAACCAGGATGCTGGCAGCCTGATAGCATGATGTGTTCGTTTTTCAATATTTGTGTTCAAATGTTTCTGCACCTTAGTGTTAGGATTAGTCCTGCCTTTTATGTTTTGAACAATAGAGTTGGGAGATTTCTATGGTTGTTTCAGAAATTCGAACCCGTTATTAGTTTGCTCCTCACCTTTTTGAACATCTATTGGTATGAAATATGTAGCTTCACATTGGCCGTTCAAAACTAATTGTTTATTCTGATAGGACAGCTTTGCTAGTACATTTTGGCATACCAAATAAAACCATGTGATTAACAGTGACTGCTGATGTTTATTGACAGACCAACAAGAAAACCAGAAACAGAGCTTATGATTTGCTTATTGAAATTGCCCGTGCATGTGAAAATGCTGAGAATGACGGGAGGAAGGAGGGTTTGCACCAGTTTTTTACCATGGTACTTGTATACCGTCTGTCATTACCATTTTGACATGTTTTGTGTTTGCTCATAGCTATTAATTGTTTGTCTATTGAATACGACATCTCTGTTCTAGGCTGTATTCCTCTACATAAGGCACACACTCATTGTATGGCTTAACTTTGTATGATTTTATATTTAGGTTGCTAGTGGTCTGATGGCTGGTCAAACGCCATGTGCAATTAGTGCCGTTGTAACTGGGTTGGCTCGGTTGACTTATGAATTCTCAGAGCTTATTGGGGTCGCTTACAAGTTCCTTCCTCAAACTTTCTTGCTTATGCAAAGGAACAACCGGGAAATAATCAAAGTAAAGTGCACAACAGAATTCTAGTTTATACCTTTACCCTTTGGACCATGTTATAATTTTTTAACGGCTCTTTTACATTTGCATCGGCATTGTCGTCAGGCAAACTTAGGTTTTCTCAAAGCTTTAGTGGCTAAATCTAAAGCTGACATATTGCATGAACACTTGAATGGAGTTGTTCAAGGCCTGTTGAGCTGGCAAGGTGATACAAAGAATTCCTTTAAAGCTAAGGTATCTGTTGCTTTTTTCTTGATATCGCAATATTTTTTGTGTGTTGAAATAATCGTTGTTAAATTATTGGCACTTTACTAGTTCAAAGAAATGAGTGGTTGTGATAATATTTGTTTTGTTGCTAATGTCTTGTTCTAGATTAGGATGGATAAAAGGAATCTTGAGGATGCATTGTTATCCTTTTCTTGGACCTTGCTATTAATGCCACGTTCTATTGTTAGGTCAAGTCACTCATAGAAATTCTTGTGAAGAAATGTGGTTTAGATGCTGTGAAAGCTGTGATGCCTGAAGAGCATATGAAATTGCTCACGAATATTAGGAAGGTAACATCCATTGTTTTATGCTGCTCTTTGCAAAAGTGGGGAACATATTTTTCTCCAGTCTTATCCTTCATGATTGAGTTCATGTGATGTTTGCCAGATGAATGAGCGAAAATTGCGTAAGGCAAAATCTTCTGAGGACGGGGATGCCTTATCTATGGCCTCAGGAGCTACAAGGTATCCTTTATTCAGTTGATGGAAGTGTATGGTCATGTCGTTGATGATACACATCTGAAAAAAGAGAATCCACTGATAGCCTTCTAGGTTTGGGAAAATTAGTGTTGTTCCTAATTTCTAACTGCCTGTCCATGTTTCCTACAGGCAAAGTAGATGGAATCACACACAAATGTTTTCAGATTTTGGAAGTGATGATGAGTCAGATGGTCCTTTCTCTACCCAACACACTGTTACTTCTCGATCTCGTACTGAATCAAAAGCTTCAACTCGGTACGTGAGGTGATATTGGCGTACAGTGAGGTTCTGGTTAGCAACTGAAATGATATTCTTTTGTTTATCCTGTCTAGGCTGAGTCGGAGGCGTCAAGGAGATAAAAACCTATTGGAGAAGTTCATTGACCATTCAACTGGTGATCCCCTAGATTTACTTGACCAGAAAACGGTGCGGTTGGCTCTCAAATCAGCAGGGAAAAAGAGGTCTGCACCTGATGACGACGATGGCGAGGCCGAGATGGACCCTGAAGGACGTATAATTGTGCGAGAGGAGTGGGAGAAGCGGAAAAAGAAGCATGTCTCTCGTGATGACGATGATGCTGATGGAAAGAGCTCTTTCAGAAGCCAGTCTGTTAAGAAGAGGAAGACTTCCAGCTCTGGTTGGGCCTACACTGGGCACGAGTACACCAGCAAGAGGGCCAGTGGTGATCTGAAGAAGAAAGACAAGATGGAACCTTATGCATACTGGCCGATGGATCGTAAGCTTCTCAACCGCAGGTCGGACCGCAAGGCGTCTGCGCGCAAGGGCATGTCCAGTGTCATGAAGATGACCAAGAGGCTTCAAGGGAAGAGTGCAAGTGCCGCACTTTCTGCTAATCGGCCGGGAAAAATGAAGCAAAAAAAGAACAAATAAGTGGGGTAGTGGTGAGTGGTGACGAAGCTTTGGAGGAGCCGACCAGACGATGCTGGGGGAGAATTTTGTCTGTACAGTGCCAGGATTCAGAACTCAGAAGCACTTGTGCTTCACGTGCCGTGTTTTCGTCTTCTCGGATTAGTCTTGTATTAGAAGCTCGACACTTGAGGTTTGTATTAGATTGGATCGTTGTGCTTGTTTGATGGCTAGTAAATCTTTGTTTTTTCGTTGTGCACTAGTGCTGTCCACCAAAAATGTTTTGAGAACACAAAATTGATCTGATTAAAAACAGAAAATTGAGAACACAAATTTGATAAAGGAAAAAGTTTGGATGGAAAACAGATAATTTTGAGCATCATAAATATGCACTAAAGATTCCATCGGATTTTAATCGCCGCAAGCAACCCACATATTGACATATATACTGATTATGTGAATTAAAGAAATATAAGAGGCCTACTACATCTAAATTGATCTTCCATTCCTAATCCAGTTATAGAAATCTATTCCTAATAATAACACAATTAGATCATGGCGCGCAAATAAATAAATAAATAAATAAATCCGTTGGCATTCTTTTTCATTCAAATCTTTTTTCGTCCAGCCGCCCCAGTCGCTGCCTTTTGCACTTGCGCGGCCCATTCCCCGCGTGGTCGATTTCCAAAATTAAAAAAAAAAAAAGCAACTGCGCGTTTCCATAGCTAGAACTAGAATTGCGTTTTTCGTGGGAGGGAGGGAACGTAACGTCTATTCCTCTTCCGTTCGCGGCTCCGGCCGCGCGCCAGGCCGCCGCTCCACCCGACCCGACCCGGCAGAGGCGAGCAGCTGCGGTGCGCCGCTAGCTGTTCGTTCGGGCGTCAGCCAGCGGCTGCTACCTCTGCTCCTATCCAAATCAGAGTCTGGAGAGGACTGCTTCATCTTCAAGCTGCAGACGGCAGACCACCTCCACTGCTTCAGAGTCTAGACATGGCTAATGGTGAGTATTATGCCTTTTACTTCATCATCAAGCTCCAGCTATGCATTGTCTTTCTTGCACTACTGAGTACTTGCTGGATCACTAATCTCTAGAATGCGCGTGTGTACATACAACATAAACTGTGTATTATGCCTATTTTTGATTTATCTTCAGCTCATGTTAATTAGGTGCCTGTATTTAATTGCTGAAAAAAATACATCTAGCTACTCATTGTATTTAGCAACGAAATTACATCTAGGAAAGGGATGTTCCATGACAATAAGCTCTCTCAGCCATAATGGGGACGAGCCGACGAGGTACGAGTGACGAAGAAGAACACATGCATGCTGCTTCATTCATTCCTATGACTCTAGATCAGATCACAGCAAAAGCAGCGCAGCCATGACCAAGTCCATCAGACCATGCATGCATGAACACAGGACTAAACTAAAGAACGTACAAGCAAACAGACCTACACACTACTCACTTCTCACTTATCCAGATCTCAGTTTGAGGTCGACGACAGCCATTATTGCCATCGCGGCGACAAAAAAAAGCAAACACCACAAGAAGAGCAAACATCACGGGGTCGCGTCGTACGAGCCTAGCAAGGCGATCTAGGGCATGGACATGGTTCACATGGACTTTGACGACGACACGGTCCAAGGAGGCGCCGTAGTACGCGTCCGGCACGAACAGGAACCCGTCAGCAGGGTATTGCCCCACCCAGCTGCGCACGCAGGGCACGGAGCCCGTCGCCGACAAGGAGAGCGCGCCGAGTTCGCCGGCGCCGCCCACCTCCAGCTTGTACTCCATCAACTTGGGGCGCGGGGCGAGGCAGACCACCGACAGCGACCGGCCCGATTGGACTCCCCCGCCGTTGAGCAGCAGGAACACACGCCGGCACACCGGATCCAGGAGCACCTCGAACTGCTTTTTTGTCCTGTCCAGCTTCACTCGCCACGCGGACCCGAACAAGCTGACCTCATAGTCGACGAATCTGCTGTGCGCGCCATGGATGTGGTCGTAGAGGAGCGGCCCGTAGTAGGCGCACTCCTGGTTCATGAACGAGCCGGAGAGGGCCATGCTGGCGATGGCGTTCTCCATCGCGCGCCCGGCACCGGATGTCGCCGACGGGCTCACGGCAGGACGGGCAACTCCCTTGGATGCCAGCGAGACAGGCATCGCACACGACGTGCCCGTTCTTGCACTGCATGCGTCAACCAACACAAGACGAAGGAACAGTCAGATTCACCACTTCAGGCGCAGTTTGGTTTTGCAAAGCGAATGAAGATGAGCTTGCCAGCCCACCAGAGGCTTGGCCCACAAAGGCGGATCCCCGCGCGCAACCGCCTGGGGCCACTTGGCAGCAGCCGCGTACCGGCTCACCAGAGGAT